>CM019065.1:23259428-23546973 GCA_009667805.1 Leptobrachium leishanense | reverse complement strand
TGGATACATGGAACAGTCTTCCAGTAGAAGTGGTAGAGGCCAAAACAGTAATTGAATTTAAGCAGGCATGGGATAGGCATAAGGCTATCCTAAACAAAAGATAAATCCAGGTAAAGTATCCATGTAATTGGGCAGACTAGATGGGCCGAAAGGTTCTTATCTGCCAACATTTTTCTATGTTTCTATGTTGTTTTGCCCAAAGGGCACATTTCCATGTTCTTTCTTTTATCATTAATTTTATTATTATCATCATCATTTATATGGCGCCAAAAGTTTCCTAAGTACTTTACAATAACCAAAGGGAATGAGCCAAATTAAGACTTACATAGGAACAGAAATGAGGTGTAGAGGGTCCTGCTCGAATGAGCTTGCAGTCTAGAGGAATTGGGATGGAGGAAGACAAAGGGTTTTTTTTTGGACATCAGGGTCACTAGTACTAGTGTTACAGAATTGATGAGGACAAGAAAGGGGTCTCAATCATGATGTGGGGGAGGAGAGGTATTGGTCAGCATCAGTAATGTGATATGCTAATCTGAAGAGATGGCTTTTAAGTGATATCTAGAATACCCGAAGATTAGGGGACAACCTGATAGGGTGAGCTAGGTCAATCCATAGGAATGGAGCTGCCCTTGAGAAGTCTTGGAGGTGAGAGTTGGTGGGCCGAGTGGAGACAGAGGACAGGCGGAGGTTGCCTGCACACTGGAATGATCAAGAAGGGACATGCTTGTGGAACAACAAAGACATGTAAAGAAAGGGTTGCATTGCTGAGGGCTTTGAACGTGAGTGTCAATATTTTGAATTGTATCCTGAAGGGTACAGGAAGCCAATGCAGGGACCGGCAGAGGGGAGGAGGTATGTGAGGAGCGTCGGGTGAGAAATATAAGCCTGGCAACTTCATTCATTACATTTTTGTATGTGTTTGTAAAGCTATTACACACTACAATGTAGCGTGCTTTATTGGGATTGCATTTTGTTTCAAGGTTGGAGTGAGATCTGGGTGGAGCAGTTGGATGCCATCATTGCCATCCCAGGACAAAGTATCAGTATTCCATGTTATATCCATTATCCCCCTGGGATGCGAATTACTGTACAACGTGTGACCTGGAGAATGGGAAGGAGCTGCAATTGTTCAGAGAGTGAAGAAGTGTACACATGGCAGATGCCCAGTACCAAAGGACGGCTCAAGTTAGAGTTTTTGCCTTTGGATCTATCCCTTAATATACATGAAATCCTCACTGGGGATGGGAAACGTTACTGCTGCCGAGTGAAGACCAGTGAAGGGGAATTTATGGCAATGAATGGCACCGAGTTGGTGGTTGATGATGAAGCAGCCAATGGTTTGTTAGAATTAAATGTTGATTTATGTAGAGAATTTGATTCCAAGTATAATTTACTAACTTCGTATTTGATGTTGTAAAAAGAGAACTGGACACCTTTCTTCTGACTTGAAGCACCAGATGATGATGATGCCATCTTTTCCAACAGCTTCACATTCACAGTATTAATATAATTAGTCTGCAGTGCTCTCTGTTGTTTTGTTTTGGAATCCCTTGGAGTGTGCATATCCACTAACCAAAGTTTTGTTTAAGAAGGAACAGTGGTTTAAATTCACTAGACTTCAGGGAAGAACTGTGGCGAAAATCTGGTAAATTCTATGTTTAGAGTGCTGCCAGCAGATTTGCTGCAATTCCTTCCTGCCTAGGTTAGTTTGCGTAGCGCTCAGCTATATACTCCACCCAAGCTGCAGGACACAAACGGCCAAATGTCACTACGCCAACGATGCACATGGACGTTCTGGCACATGAAGGTGGCGCAAGAGTAGATGGAGTCTTACCACCTACATAAACCTTGGCCAATGTCTAGTGCCTGCCCTGTTGTGGTTCTCTCTAGACCCAATATCACTTGTTTGTCGGGGTAAAAAGGGCTATGTTTCATGTCTGATTGCATTATTGTATACCGACCTGGCTAGTTATTGGCTTTGTCTACTCTATCTCTATGTTGTACCGACCCAACTAGTTACTGACTTTGTCAACTTTGTCTCTCTCTTGGACCAACCCAGCCTGCTATTGCTCTCCCGTACCTGTGTCTCTCCACTTCCGTTACTTTTGTTTTGTCTCTCTCTATTACATCTAAGGGCTGGTTCTCTTCCTGTCTCTGCAATATACTCCCGTTCCACTCACTTGAGGTTCCAGCCCATGACACGTTATCAATCCAGCCACTATAAGGACTGGCAATTGGGATTAGTATGGGCTCCTCATCACCATATAGCATAATCCAACCATTTGAGAGACCGGCGCAGTTCCTGGCACAGAGGTTTCCTGGTCCTGCATGTAGCGGTCTCCCACAACCATACACCAACACAAGGTTTCAGTGGGCTTTCGTATTGTTTCCACCACAGTTTCCACCCTACATAGGCTACTTAATTTACCATTGTTTTGGACTTTGATATTGTCAAGTTGTCCCTGCACTGTTCTCTCCTGTTGTCACTGCAGTTTGAATGGGAGGCCTATGGAGATTGCCCCTGTTACTCACCATTATGTCAGACAGTGCTATACAACAGTAAAGAAGGACTAGTCACACCTTAGGCAAGTTATGTGAGAATAAGGCTGGTAGTTGTTCATCGATGTGTATATGGCGAGTATGGACAGATCTCTGCTTATTAACAGAAAAGTACAAAGGGCAACTGGTCTTTCATTGACCTTCACAATGTTATCCTCTAGAGTTCCCACTTGCGCCGGTCCGAACAGAGCTGGAACTAACATGAACTAGCTAGAGTTCCTTTTAGTTCCAGTTTCTGTACAGTCCGACACCAATGGGGACGAGCTCCAGAGGACATCAATGGACGGGGCTGAGTATTACTGCTGATAGGCTCTGAAAATTTTATATTAAACCGCCCAATAAGGCAATATGGCAATGAGTTTTCAGTGTTCTTTGCAGTGCTGCTCGTCTTCATTGGATTGTTTTTCGTCAGCTCTTACCCTATAGTTGCATGTGGCCATGGTGTATCTATGGATCAACAGTTACCATAGCAAAGGTGCATCTAACACACTGACCTATCGATTTATGTTCTATGGCCAGAAGTCTCTGGAATCAATCACAAAAGCCATTCTTTAGTGTTTTGGCAAACAACGCTGAAACTCGCCATTGTTACAAACACGATAAACTATGGTGATCACAGTAGGGAAAATCAAAGAACGACTGTAAGTTTCATTGCAGCTTCTCCTGCCCTTCTATGAGTTTCCTTATCTGGATCCATAAAGTTCAACGTGGTCTTCACAATGGCGAATTTCATCGCTATTTGCAACAACAATGAACAACGGCGTTCTATGAATAACATTATATAGTTTCTATAATCTCCATTTTATCAGCACCTGACTTTAACATCTTGTTTTTAATTCGTTTGGATACCGGTTTAACATTCAATGAAACAAACACCATGTTCCGTACACACTTTTTTACAGATTTAATGAAAAATCCATCTAAATGGGTCATTGTTGTGATCCGATCTGTCATGTTCTGCGCTGTTATTCTGTGTGGGATTCTAGGATATAACAATGTCAGACGTAAGTACTTTTTAAAATATATTTATTCCTTTTACATAGTTTCATTTTTTCTATTATTCAATGCTGTATAAGGTCAAAAAATACCAAATTTACATCTAATCTCACAGTGCAGAGGGCATCACAATCTACTAGAGATGTGCGTTTCGGTCCGAAGTAAAATGACAAAATTCTATAAAAATCTAACGAATTGATTACATTTTTTCAAAACAATTCGTTCTGCCGTTTCACTCAGATTCAGCACTGCATCTCTGTCCATTGGCCGTGGTGCTGAATCTGTTGTATTAAGCACCACAGGCCATGGACACCGCCATGGGGCCGTTCAGCGGCAGTGAAATTCCCCATAGACAAGTAATGGTTAATCTATTCAAAGAACACCGAACAGCACTGACATGTCAGAGAAATGCCCTGATTTTCGGTGGTTCATCCGACAGGTTTAAACAGGCAAATCCCATAGGTTTCAATGTAAAAAATATTCCCCGTTCTTCTTAAATATTTATTCGACCATTTATTCTTTTCACTTGCAGCAAAAAGTCTCTTTTACTTTTTAGGATTTTTTAGGCAGTTTTCTGGATTTTTTTGACACCTTTGGATTCCTAATTATTTTAAAACAATGGGCCTTTTTTTCTTTGCCAATCACAGCATTTTTTTTTCCTTTCCTTCAGTCTAGCTGATTTTGGCGGGTGCTGTCCTTGGTGCTGAATAGGTTTCGACACCAAGGACAGGGGGATTAGGGTATCTTTTTTTTTTTACCTTAATCTAAGTAATTAAATAAAAACGAAACAACGAATCAATACGAAATATGAAATACTAATAAAATCTAAATAAATCAATTCTAAATACGAAATATTAATAAAAACTAAACAGTGAATCGATCAGAAATGTGAATCATGGTAACATAACGAATGCACCAAAATGAGCTAAAAAAAATGTAATGGACCGATCCAAAACAAGACAAAACAAAATTTTTCGTTGTGCACATGTCTACAATCTACCATGTCCTCTGGCTACAAGCAGCGGAAGGTTGGGAGCAAATAGTCCCTGGTGTCCTCCCATGGTCCTCCATGGTCCCACCACAGCTCCTGTGCAAGCCAACACAGAGCTCACTTAGGGTCGCATTTGGCTTAACGGAGTGCTATGGACACCAGGAGCTGATACCAGGGACCAGTATCTACAATGGACTCCCAAATATTCCCGCTTGAAGCACTATGATCGTTATTATTGAGCATAAACATAAGCATGGCTCAGGCTGGATTTTTTCACTTTCCATTTCCTTTAACGGACAGGTTGCTAAAATGCAAAACACTGGGAAGCATTTGATTGGCTGCGTTACATGCTAGTTATGCACATGCCAATCATTATTGGCCGGCATCCAGCTACTTCCAGTGCGACAGGACAAAACATACATTTCAACTTAAAATAAAGGAGGTGGGAGTCAGCATTTGTCTCTCTTTTTTTCCCTAAAACTCTTAATAATTTGGAAAAACTGGTAAAAATGTCTGCATTGCCGCTTTAATCGCTCTTCAAAACCAAGAATATAAGGGACCCCACTGTGCACCCAGCCTTGTCTCACTCTGCTTCTTTATACAGTCAATCAGCACCATACAAATCTTTGTGTAATATATTTATCAGATGTTATTTTCTTTCTGTTTGTCTTTCATCAATATCTGATAATCGAAGATTTCGTACTTGGCCAGGAGATGTCTCCCCCACCAGGAATGGTAACCCTGCAAGAAAGCTGTGCATTGTAGTCTGTTCTGGAAGAATAGACTGTTCTGGAACTGTTCTGTTCAGGTTTATTATTTTTTTTTACCAAATAATGTATCACTGAATGAGTAGTTTCTGAAGATTTTCTGTATGAATATATAAATATAGTGACTTAAATGCATATCTTAGTTAACATGCCCCTTTTTCAGTTAAAGGGTTTGCCCTCAATATTCTCTTGAAAATGAAAAATGTAATTAAAACCAGTTATAGCTACATCTTGTACAAGAGGCCCCCTTCCTTCCCCTACTACAAGAGGTTAAGAAGAAAACAAGACTTCTTTTGTCCTGTCAATCTTAATTAAATATGACATGTTTGTGGGTTTTACTATGGTAATCTGTGTTGAGACAATCTTATTGGCTTATAAATGTGTCAGAGTTTTAATAAAAGAACTGTCTGGACAAACACATGTCAGATACTTGAAGTACGAAATCTGTGTGATTGTCTTAACTTATCTCCGCTATAGCATAGCACGGCTTTGCATCTTCCTTGCTTATATGAGAAAATACAGAAGTCTTTTTGGGATGCATGTTTGGTAAATATGAATAGGAATATTGATTTGATTTTTTTTTATCTAACAGTTACCATACTGGAGTTTAAGTGTTGCTGGAGTTAGATGCACGAATTTCTCTGAAAATTTAAAGACTGGGACAACCAGACAGAGATATGGTTATTTTCTGTCTATGATCACATACAAACACAAACCTCACTGTATTAAAAAAACACTACCACCAAAAAATGCAATGTCCTTATTGTGTTTATTTGATGTTGCTGATATCTTACATGTGATTTGTTTTCCTCTTATATGTTGAGTTAAGAGAACATTTTCCTCTATATGTGTCACTGGGTGCATCCATTGTGTGAGATTTTGTGTTGTAAACTGTCCCTCTCCACAGTATCTTTCCATCACTTGCTCCTCACTGTGTGACGTTGGCCATAGAATGGAGTGAATAGGTCTTTAAAACTCCATGTCATAGCTCATTTAGCTGCCAGTTCTTATCTTGAGTAGCCTCCTGAAGCTTTGTCTAAACATTCCATCCTCCATCTCATTAACTGGTAAATACTGTAGATTACATAAAGCACAACCACAATGTAAGAATCACTATTACATTTTGTTAAATAATGCAACATGGGAAACATGCACAAAATGGAAACAAGAGATAAAAAAATCTAACAGGGTTATCCAAAGAGATCCAAATTGCTTGAGAAAGGTAACCGAACGCTGAAAATCAACGTTCGGTTACCTTTCCTGGCCATTCAGCTATCCAGAGAGCAGGCAATTCGCCAAATCCTGGCGAATTGCCTGCACTTACTTTGCCTGTTCGGTGGCTGTTCGAGGGCAGTGAAATCCCCATGAAAAAGCACTGCTTCGGCTATTCAAAGAACACAAACCAGCAGTGAAAGGTTCCCCTAATGCCCTGCCATTCGGTGGTTTCATTTGACAAATTTATTCAGGAGAATCCCATAGGCTTCAATGTTAAAAATATTCCCGTTATAATTCAATATCTAATAAACCATTCATTATAAAATTCTGCAGCAAAAAGTCTCTTTATTTATAGATTTTTTATGATACTTTAAGCATTTTTCTTAATTTTTTTTTTTTAAAAAGTCAGATTTTTTTTTTTTTTTTTAAGTTTACTTATTTTTTCTGTAACAGCCCTTTTTATTATAGTTACATAGTAGTTACATAGTTACATAGTTATATAGGCTGAAAAAAGACATGCGTCCATCGGGTTCAGCCTCTCCCACTCTCCCTCTCTTATCATTCTCTGGACCTCCTGTGTAAATTTCAGACATTTTCGCTCAGTAGTTTCTTTGCAAACAGTGTTTCATTTTCACAGATTCATACAAACGGTTTTACTAATTTATTCACCTCCCTTGTCTGCGGTGTCAGCTGCTTCGGCTGGGTTCGGCTCTGGTTTTCGGCAGGTTAATCCAGATGTTTTTGTGGCTTTTCTGCGTGCATTCGGTGGGTTTTGCGGTTAGTTTTCGTCAGGTTTGCGGCAGCTTTTCCCTGCAATTCGGGGATCCTGTGGTGTTTGCTGAATACACCGCAGGGTCACCGAAATGGGATCGGCAAAAGGAACAGAATTGAAGAGAAGGAAAAGTCACCGAACGTGCGGTGACTTTTCGAATCTCTGAATAACCCTGTAAGTGTTTTCCTTTTTACATGTAATTACTTCATAAAAATAGCAATTTGCCCTTAAATAAATGGGCAGATCCTACTGAAAGCCTCTGCCCAATTATTTATAGATTTTCATTTCTAGGTTATTTTACTCACCTTTTTGTCCCTCGCCGTGCACTGCACCTCCTCTTCGGCTCAGGGACACCCGAACCTGGAAGTCCCTGCAGCTATATAATGTTGCTTGCGCTCCTATGCAACATGCGTAACATAAGAAACTCGCATTGCGCAGTGCATCGGGACTCAGACACTTTACGTACGCATGTCCCGTAGCGCCTGTACTGAATGATGGATCGGAGTTGCACACACATGCACAGATCTGGTCGATCGCTGCCTCTTGAGACCACTTGCTAAAACGGTCTCAGAGAGAGTCACATTATTGCGCTCTCTGCATGCTGGCGTCACTAGTGACCAATCTGGCGGCTGGGAAGTTCAAAATCCCGACTGCTGGTGACAATGGGTGGGGAGGAGGAAACTCCTTAACTTCACCCAGCATTTTCTGCCAAATCAGGAGAGCGATTGGGGGGTGGATCACTACGTGATGAGTAGATTGTCCCTTTAACATTAAAATTAATGTGACCTTCTTGTAGAGTTACTTTTTTTTCCATTTTATTGTATTTATAGTCCACTAGCCAGCAGTTTGTCCATTTTTTTTATTTTTTTTATTTGCATTTCACAGGTAGGGAATGTTTTGTTAAAAGGAAACACGATGTTACAGCTTCGTCTTGCTGCCAAACCGTTCAAGAGGGACCAGGGCTGAAGAAGATGGAAGTTACATAATTCACAACCCAGCAATTAAATCAAAGGGTCACAATGGAATCTAGACATACCCTTCACCTTTCCAACCTGGTGTTTAAGAGATTTTCTGGGAAGCTACCAACCTACCTGAATAGGCTGCTTCCCCTAGCAGTATCCTCATCCTATAACCTATAACAAAACAAAAAGAAAGTGGCTCGATCCTCATTTTTCTACAAAGCGCCACAATTGTGGAATAACCTCCCAGACACCATCAAATCTTCCCCCAGTCTAAAGTCACTTAAGAGATCTCTATTAACATACCTCAATACAGAAAAAACCTGTAATCATATAACATAATGACTATATACAGAATGCGCCTGTAAACATGTAACATAGTAAATATATATACAGAATGCACCTGTAAACATGTAACACAGTGACTATATACAGAATGCACCTGTAAACATGTAACAGTGACTATACACAGAATGTGCCTGTAAACATGTAACACAGTGACTATACACAGAATGCGCCTGTAAACATGTAACACCGTGACTATACAGAATGCACCTGCAAACATGTAACACAGTGACTATATACAGAATGCACCTGCAAACATGTAACATAATGACTATATACAGAAAGCACCTGTAGACATGTAACAGTGACTATATACAGAATGCACCTGCAAACATGTAACACAGTGACTATATACAGAATGCACCTGCAAACATGTAACATAATGACTATATACAGAATGCGCCTGTAAACATGTAACACAGTGACAATATACAGAATGCACCTGTAAACATGTAACACGGTGACTATACACAGAATGTGCCTGTAAACATGTAACATAGAGACTATATACAGAATGCACCTGTAAACTAGGGATGAGCTGAACACCCCCGGGTTCGGATCGCATTCGAACTCGAACTTTTCAAAGCTTCGAATTCGAACTCGAACACGAGCTCAATACAAGTCAATGAAACTCAAAGTTTGATTTTTAGAGTGCCCTCCAAAAGGGCATATATGCTAGATATTTACCATAAAGGGTGTATGGGGGTCCGGGTAGTGCCCTGGGGGACAGGAAACAAGGACAAAAAGTAAAAAAAAAAAGTTTTTAAAGGGACAGTGAGTTTTCCATGAAATAAGGGTTAAAAATAAAAATGAAAAATTCCTTCAAATATCGTGCCTAGGAGGTCCCCATAACCTGCCCGTGAAGTGGCGGATTTCTAGGATGTATAGAAACATTTAAAAACAAAAAAATGATGTTTCAAATGACGGTAAATGCTTTTCCTTTAATCTATTCATAAACAACTGCTTGGGGCGGCAGCCTGTATGAAAAGACATTTTAGGACGAGCAGAAAAAGTTTAGTGATTTTTTTGCTAAATTATGGTGAAACTTATGCAGGCTTTGGATGAAAGTAACAATAGGTGCATTAAAATTGGACCTTTGGTGCCAGTTAGTGCCTTCACACCTAAACCCCTCTGAGGTATTGGGGAAGAGTGCAGCGGTGGACCATGCAGTCAAATATTACAATGATAGGAATCTGGTACATGCTTCAGTGCACCCAGAAATTGTGCTTTTGGTGCCAGGCCAGCAAGTGCGATCATACAGTAACCCCTCTGTGGTATTGTGGAAGAGTGCAGGGGTGGACCAAATCAATGTGGTCCTATATTAAAAAGATATGAATCTGGTAAAGGCGTCAGTGCACCCAGATATTGTGCTTTTGGTGCCAGGCCAGCAAGTGCCATCATACAGTAACCCCTCTGTGGTATTGTGGAAGAGTGCAGGGGTGGACCATGCGGTCCTATATTAAAAAGATTTGAATCTGGTAAAGGCGTCAGTGCACCCAGATATTGTGCTTTTGTTGCCAAGCCAGCAAGTGCCATCATACAGTAACCCCTCTGTGGTATTGTGGAAGAGTGCAGGGGTGGACCATGCGGTCCTATATTAAAAAGATATGAATCTGGTAAAGGCTTCAGTGCACCCAGATAATGTGCTTTTGGTGCCAGGCCAGCAAGTGCCATCGTACAGTAACCCCTCAGTGGTATTGTGGAAGAATGCAGGGGTGGACCATGTGGTCCTATATTAAAAAGATATGAATCTGGGAAAGGCGTCAGTGCACCCAGATATTGTGCTTTTGGTGCCAGGCCAGCAAGTGCCATCATACAGTAACCCCTCTGTGGTATTGTGGCAGAGTGCAGGGGTGGACCCTGTGGTTCAAAAAATTAAAATGATATAAATGTGGAACAGGTGTCAGTGCAGCCAAATATTGTGCCTTTCATGGCAGCAAGTGCCTTCACACCGTAACCCTTTTGTAGTATTGTGGAAGAGTTCAGTGCTGGAGGTTTTGAGAATGCAGACGACATCCCCGATCTATTCCGTTACGTCAGCATCAGGGGATTGATAGCTGCTGATCCAGGACTGATTCATTGTTATAAATGTCAGCCGGTCTACAGAGTCTGTGACAAAACCTCCAGCGGCACTGAACGTCCTTTCAGAAAGCACGCTGGATGAAGGGCAACCTAGTAGCTGCATAGCATATTGGCTAATTTCTGGCCAGTGATCCAATCTCAACACCCAGTAAGCCAGTGGATCATCTGCTGGAAAGGTATCCAGGTCTGCCCTTGCCCCTAGGTAGTCCTGCACCATATGGTGAAGACGCTGGCAATGGTTGCCTACATTTGACATCGTGGACTAAAAAAAATTTAAAAAGCTCCTCCACCTCCTCCTCCTCCTCATGTAACACAGTGACTATATACAGAATGCACCTGAAAACATGTAACACATTGACTATATACAGAATGCACCTGAAAACATGTAACACATTGACTATATACAGAATGCAAATAGAAAATACCGCGGTACACACAAGGAGGAGCCCCACCTTATATCCACGAGGTCACTGCTATGGTAGGACACCGCCAGTCCAGATGGGTAGCAATAAAGATGAAAAAGCAGGATCTCAAGTGAAAATAAAGTGTTTTATTCGGGAACAGCAAGCCCCATCAAACAAAAGTGTTGTGACGTTTCGACCCTAAGGTCTTAGGCTAGGGTCAGACTAACGCATTTTTTGCGTTGTCCTTAAAAAAGTGCGTTCGAACGAATGGACGCATTTTTTCACAGAATACGCGATAGCGGTCATACGATGCGCCTTTTCGTCCGTGATTTTGTACGGATCATCAATAAAACACTTTTTGTGTCTGGACGTTATGTTAGCCGGACATTAGCAGCGTCTGACGTCTCCCAATCACGCACACACGCCGCTAGCGGACGCAGCGCACTCTGTACGTCCGTACTAGCGGTTTGACGTTCTAGAAAAAATGCGTTCGTTTGCCACTTGCGTTGTGCGGACGAACTTTCGTGCGGCCGTACTTCGTGTGTTCCCCGGCATTGGACGTCATTTGCTGCTAGCACGGCCGTGATTTTGTGCGGTTAAACGCACGTTAAAAATGCTTTCGTCTGACCTTAGCCTTAATCATACATGCACGCTGAAGTCAGACATCTTCTTAAATACCTTCTGTTGTCTCCTGTGTTCAATTAACCAATTAATCAGATACTTAATCAGACAATAAGAGAAACAACCTGAGTATACATAGAAAAAAGATATAAACTGCAGTATCACTATCAGAAATATATAAAAACAATTTGACGATAGTACTATGCATGAATAAAATGAAAACACAGTTGAAAACAAGATGATGAGGGGTACAAAAACATATAAGTTGGCTAATATTCAAATCATGAGAAATATACGATACATTTTTTTAAAAAACATAGAAAATACATTTTTTAGTATTCTCCACTTTATAACAATTGACAGCTCAATAATATGAGCACATATATGCATATAATTACATCAAATCAATACCATATAAAGTATGCTGGAAAAAGAAAAATTTCTTGGAGAAAGAAGAATTTCATGGGATGCAGGGCAGGCCACACCAGGATATTCCTATAGCCGCAGGGGAGACATACTACTGCTGATGGTACGAGGGGCGCACAGATCAAAAGCATACACTAAAATCAAACTCTTTTCAATCCCATGGGCCAAAGGGTATCTAATCTATGTATCCGTAATTTTTCTTTACGCTTCAAGAGGCGGGTTCTATCGCCCCCCCCATCTATGGGGTGGAACATAATCTATAACTTGAAAACGCAACTGAGCAATACTATGAGCGCAAGTGTGGAAATATTCTGCCACCGGCAGCTCTACATGTTTTGTCTTGATAGTGGACTTGTGTTTGCTGATCCTATCCTTAATCCTCTTGGTGGTTTCTCCTACATACAAGAGACCGCAAGGACATTTTAGCACATATATATATTTTGTCTGTGACAAAACCTCCAGCGGCACTGAACGTCCTTTCCGAAAGCACGCTAGATGAAGGGTAACCTAGTAGCTGCATAGCATATTGGCTAAGTTCTGGCCTGTGATCCAATCTAAACACCCAGTGAGCCAGTGGATCATCTGCTGGAAAGTTATCCAGGTCTGCCCTTGCCCCTAGGTAGTCCTGCACCATATGGTGAAGACGCTGGCAATGGGTGCCTACATTTGATGTCCCTGGGCGTCGTGGACTAAAATTTTTTAAAAAGGCATCAGTCAAGCAGCCCTGGCCTTCACCACTATTCCTCTGATCATCCGCAGCCTCAGAAGCACCTGTGTCATCACTTGGTAATGTACCAATGCCTGGAAAGGTGTTACACAAGTGTCGCTTTAGAGCGTCTTCAATTTTTTTCATCCTGTGCTCCCTCTGTATGGGCAGGATGAGCTCTGCAACTTTACCCTTGTATCGTGGATCAAGAAGGGTTGCCAACCAGTAATGATCCCTCTCCTTGATAGCACGAATCCTGGGGTCCTTTAGCAGGCATTGCATAATAAGGGAGCCCATGCAGCTTAGGTTGGAGGTGGCATTAGCTTCCGAGTCTTCCTGCTCAATGAGGAGGATGACCCCATAGTGCACTTCCTCCTCCCAGCCACATACCAGTTCTGGTGTTTCTTGGCACACAAAACCCTCCCTTGAGGAATCCCCACCTTCAATGCCCCACTACTCAAATATTCCTCCTCCTCATCCTCCTCCTGTCTGATCTGAGTAGGACCCGCTGCAATGCTGTCTGCGGAAAGACTGGGGCCTGGAGAGCTAGGGAAGGCCTCCTCTTCCTCCCGCTGCTCTGCCTCTAGAGCCACATCTTTAATTCACCGCAGAGTGTGCTCCAGCAGGAACACTAAAGGAATTGTGTCACTGATGCATGCACTGTCCCTGCTCACCATCCTCGTTGCCTCCTCAAATGGTGACAGTACAGTGCATGCATCCTTGATCATCAGCCACTGCGGGGGGAAAAAAACCAGTTGACCTGAACCTGTCCTTGTGCCATACTCACACAGGTACTCATTGATGGCCCTCTGCTGCTTGTGCAGACGCTGCAGTATTGGTAATGTTGAGTTCCACCTGGTGGGCATGTCACAGATCATATGGTTTGTGGGAAGGTTGAATTCTCTTTGAATTTCTGCCAGGCGAATGCTTGCTGGGAATGACCGTCTGAAGTGGCTACAGACTTTTCTGGCCTGTCTGAGAAGCTCTGGCAGCCCTGGGTACTTAGTTAGGAAACGCTGTACCACTAGATTTAGGACGTGTGCTAGGCATGGTACATGCGTCAATTTACCCTTGCATAGGGCGGAGAGAAGGTTGCTGCCATTATCACAGACGATCATTCCCAGCTCAAGCTGGCGTGGTGTTAACCATCTCTGCACCTGGCCCTGCAGAGCTGACAGAATTTCTGGTCCGGTGTGGCTCCTGTCCCCTAAACAAACCAGCTGAAGCACAGTATGGCTTCTTTTTGCTTGAGCCATTGCGTAGACCCTGTCAGGCGTGGGTTTAACTGCCACTTCGCCAGACACAGAGAAGGAGGAGGAGAAGAGGGAGAGGTGGTGGTGGTGGAGCAGACAGACCTCATACAAGCAGCTTTCTGGAGGCGTGGTGGATGAACAAGCTCCAGCACAGAGCCCCATCTTGGATCCCTCCCAGCTGCAATCAGAGTTACCCAGTGTGCCATGAAGGAATGTAACGACCCTGTCCATGCTTGCTGGACCACGTGTCTAAAGTCACATGCACCTTGTTGCTGACTGCCTTTCCCAATGACTGGATAACATTGTCTTCCACGTGCTGGTATAGTGTTGGAATGGCCTTGCGTGAAAAGTAATGGCGTTTTGGAACGTGCCACTGTGGTACAGCACATTCAGCAAATTCACGGAAGGGAGCAGAGTCCACCAGCTGGAAAGGCAGCAGCTGCAATGCGAGTAATTTTGCTAAGCTGGTATTTAGACGCTGTGCTTGGGGATGGTTGGGACTATATTTTTTCTTACGCTGCAGCAGCTGCGGCAATGTAATCTGACTGCGTAAATCTTCAGCTGCTGGGAGGATGTCACATTGTGAGGAAGGACCTGTTACATCCATTACTGTAGCATCATCCCTGTCAGTGGAGGTTGTAGGCAATGACATGGCAGGACAAACAGTGGGGGTAGAGACAGATGAGGAGGAGGAGGACCTATGCAAAGTTTTGCGCAAACGGGATGTGTGGCGGGTGGTCATATGTCGCCTCAAGCACGTGGTACCCAAGTGTCCGGTGTCTTTCCAAAGCTTCAGCCTCATCTGACATAGATTACAAATAGCAATGGTGCGCTCTGCTGCACATTTCTTAAAGAACTCCCAGACAGCAGAGTTCCTGTACATGTGTGCTTTGAGACAACAGCGCTCTGCACCGGAGCAGCTCTGACATCTGAAGCCTTGGACTGGCTAGTGCTACGGTTGGTCATAGAGGATGTGGTGCCTTGTGTTTGCTGTGCCTCCTCCCCCTCTTCCTCACTTGATTCCTCTGTTTGATCTGGCACCCAGGTGGAGTCAGTGACCTCATCATCAATGTCATCTTCACCCCCTATCTACTCATCACTGGAGCCAACTTGGCAGTATGCTGCAGCTGATGGGGCAACATGCGTGCCAGTTATTTGTGTGTCATCACTGGCACCTCCTTCCTCTAGGTTGATTATACTCCCTTCCTCAACCTCAGAGATTGAATCAGAGCACTGTACTTGCTGCGCATCCTCAAGCAGCCAAGCAGCATGTCACTGTCATTGTAGTCAAACAATTCAGCTGACTCCTCCGTGTGTGATAGCGAGGCTACGGCAGGAGTAGCTGTGGACATAGAGGCTGCATTAGATGCTTTGTCAGCTGAGGTGGACTGTAAAGCACTACACGCCTGGCTGGCAGAGGACTCGGAGGATGGCCTGGTTAGCCAATCCACCAAATCCTCTGTATATTGCTGCTGCTTAAGAAGATGGCCAGCACCAGTTAGAAAGGACAAGCGTGCCCCTGCAGAGGATGCACCACGTCCACCACGACCAGAGGCACAGCCTCCCGACACAGGTGCTGCTTGCCCTCTTATCTGTGTCTGGGAGCGTCTGCCTGTCCTTTTTGATCTTTCAGACATGGTGAGTGATATATAGATTAAATATATACAGAACTCTGATTCGACTCTGGTATAAAGAGTAAAGATTTTCAGAATTCTGGTATAACTCAGTGAGACACCCTGAAAGCTGGCAGCCAGTGACAAGACACAGATTACAATTCCCTCCTATAAATCAGTGTGACCCCCTGATGGGTGGCAGTGAGAAGCCACAGATTACAAATCTCAGAAACCTCCTATAAATCAATGAGACCCCTTGATGGGTTGCAGTGAGAAGCCACAGAATACAAATCTCAGAAACCTCCTATAAATCAGTGTGACCCCCTGATGGGTGGCAAAGAGAAGCAACAGATTACAACTCTCAGAAACCTCCTATAAATCAGTGAGACCCGTTGATGGGTGGCAGTGAGAAGCAACAGATTACAAATCTCAGAAACCTCCTATAAATCAGTGAGACCCCTTGATGGGTGGCAGTGAGAAGCAACAGATGACAAGTCTCAGAAACCTCCTATAAATCAGTGAGACCCCTTGATGGGTGGCAGTGAGAAGCCACAGATTACAAATCTCAGAAACCTCCTATAAATCAGTGAGACCCCTTGATGGGTGGCAGTGAGAAGCAACAGATTACAAGTCTCAGAAACCTCCTATAAATCAGTGAGACCCCTTGATGGGTGGCAGTGAGAAGCCACAGATTACAAATCTCAGAAACCTCCTATAAATCAGTGAGACCCCTTGATGGGTGGCAGTGAGAAGCCACAGATTACAATTCGCATAAATCTGTTAGAAGTATGTGGGACCCCCGATGGGTGGCAGTGAGAAGCCACAGATTACAAATGTCAGAAACCTCCTATAAATCAGTGTGACCCCTTGATGGGTGGCAGTGAGAAGCCACAGATTACAAATCTCAGAAACCTCCTATAAATCTGTGTGACCCCCTGATGCGTGGCAGTGAGAAGCCACAGATTACAATTCTCATAAATCTGCTAGAAGTATGTGGGACCCCCTGATGGGTGGCAGTGAGAAGCCACAGATTACAAATCTCAGAAACCTCCTATAAACCAGTGAGACCCCCTGATTGGTGGCAGCCAGTGAGAACACACGGATTATAACAATTCCCAAATATTTTTTAGAAATGTGACCCCCAAAATACTGCGTGGCACTGGCTGTGTGTCAAGACACAGATCACCTCAATTCCCAAATGTTTTGTAGATATTAGTGACCCCCAAAATACTTGCTGGCAGTGACAAGACACAGAAGATCACCTCAATTCCCAAATGTTTTGTAGATATTTGTGACCCCCAAAATACTTGCTGGCAGCCAGTGACAAGACATAGATCACCTCAATTCCCAAATGTTTTGTAGAAATTTGTGATCCCCAAAATACTTGCTGGCAGCCAGTGATAAGACACAGATCACCTCAATTCCCAAATGTTTTGTGAAAATTTGTGACCCAAATATACTTGCTGGTAGTGTCAAGACACACATCACCTCAATTCCCAGATATTTGGCAGGAATTAGACCTCCCCAGACCCCCCAGTAGCATGGCAGACTGGCAGTAAGAACACACAACAACAATCTCCTATGAAATCTCCTCTCAAATGCATGCTGAAGTGGTGCGTGGAAACCTTATATAGTGTGATGCAGGATTTAGCTCTGTGAGTGTGAGCCCATGATTGGGCAAAATTTGTCCAATCAGGACTCTGAGCCGTGATTGGCATACTGTTGAACCTGTCTTGCACCAGACCTGTGGTCAGGTGCAAGGCTGTAGCCCATTACGAGTTTCATGCCAATTTAAAAGTGCATTGTGGGCCATTGTGGTGCATTGTGGTCGAACATGCGGCGAACACACGGAAATGTTTGGAGTTCGCGAGCAGACCGAACAGGCTAAGTTCGGTCCGAACTCCGAACCGTCCGAACCGAACAGCTCATCCCTAGTCAAACGGTGAGCTATATCACCTAAAATAAAAAAGATACATTAAAAATAATTGAGCAGAGACTGCCAGCAGGATCTGTCCAATTAGTTAATGGCCAATAAAAGGGGACTATACTTTTAATAGCCTATCCCTTTAAGGGACATTCTGCTAGTTTTGTCATCCATTAATTCCTACCTATAGTGGGTTAATCCTATTTAAAAGAAGAGCCTGGGGACCCCCTGACTTAAATTCTGGAGCTTTACTTACCAGCTAATCCTTTCGCATAGCAGTGCACAGCAGCAGAAAGAGCCAGCGCAGGGATTTAGCTGGTACAAAGAGGGTGCGTGTTTATGCCAGGAGGGAGAAGTCTGCAGACTTTTCTTTAAAATACTTGTAATGTGCTAAACCTAGGGAATAATGAAATAATTTATATAAATCCGGTAAATTCTTGAATCCTCTAGAAAGTCCCTTTGTGACTCTCACCTCTTTTCACCGGAGATTTTTTCTGTGATAGCAGCTAATTTTGGCCACTGGTGGACATGTATCAGATAAAAGGGCCTTTTCATTTTTACGGCGTGACTTCCACTTCCTGTTCTTCACTTCTAGAGAAGAAGAATAAAAAAAAGCAGAAGGAGACTTTACGGAACCGAAGAAAGACGTTTCTCTCCATCTCTCTAAATATTTGGGTGATGTCTGACTAGCAGTATGCCCGGCTGTGACCCTCACACACAAACCATGGGGGTCTCCTGTCTGCTTCTCATTCTCTGGACTCTGCCCGGTACGTAGACTTTTATCATAAATAACTTAATTCTATTATCATATGGCATTTTTTTTAAAAAAAATTATGGTTCCTGTTTTGTCTCAGTTCCAGCTTGAACTGGAGCAACAACATTTGAACAAACAGTCAAGAAATGGCTATCAGTATAAGCCAAAAGTAGTTTTTTTGGGGGGTTAAAATGACACGAGCACTTACACACCCTGTAACTAAAAACAAGAGATAGGATGTAAAAGAGGCGCTCTGGATATTAATACGGATCGCTACACGTTCAAGCAAAATAGGGTGTTTTCCCTCACCACAAAAACAATTATGAACAAATAAACCAGGTGCGAGAACAGCGCTCCCTAGTAAACACTCGTGTATCTCCCACAACACCTCAAAAAGTGATGCAGAGAGAAAAAAATATTCTTACGTTTCCATGGAGGGAAAGTTGTTCGAAGGGGAGTCCTCCAACAAAGCACAATATTTGTACACACAGAACCTCCAATATACAGAAAGGAGAGAAAATATGATAGTGCAGATCGAAACAATATAGAGTATTCACAATATATCAATAGTCTTATGCACTCACGCTTTTCAAGAGCTCCCTAGCTCTATTTTCATCGCCTTTCGAACTGTTAAAGGCCGGTCCGACAGCCAAAAGTAGCCAAGCTTCTTTTCTAATCCTTTGATGTTATCCTCGTTTCCATGGAGGGAAAGTTGTTCGAAGGGGAGTCGATGAAGCGCGTGATGCGCGAAACGCGTTTGGCCTTGTAGTTTGTATTTTATATTTTTCATTTTATATTAAATACCCCTTTTTTATATACAAATTATTTTGTATTTTATTGGTATTACCCAATTTGTGGAAATTGGCTTTTCTTATTGTGCCTCAAACAATATATATACGTTGGATCCCTAGAGCTCGGTGTAGCTCTTGAAAGGGAGGATAACATCAAAGGATTAGAAAAGAAGCTTGGCTACATTTGGCTGTCGGACCGGCCTTTAACAGTTCGAAAGGCGATGAAAATAGAGCTAGGGAGCTCTTGAAAAGCGTGAGTGCATAAGACTATTGATATATTGTGAATATTCTATATTGTTTCGATCTGCACTATCATATTTTCTCTCCTTTCTGTATATTGGAGGTTCTGTGTGTACAAATATTGTGCTTTGTTGGAGGACTCCCCTTCGAACAACTTTCCCTCCATGGAAACGTAAGAATATTTTTTTCTCTCTGCATCACTTTTTGAGGTGTTGTGGGAGATACACGAGTGTTTACTAGGGAGCGCTGTTCTTGCACCTGGTTTATTTGTTCACACCCTGTAACTAGATTACTAGTGCATTACAAATAAACCCACCTTATAAATAACATTATAAAGCGCATTATGAAACACTTGCAGCTGTTACAATTCTTTGTTTGAAGTGATTGTATGTAATATGGAAAAATATAGTTTTTTTTTTTTTATCTTCTGTTTCCAGTTTGTGAATTTACCGATGATGGAAAATTTACCAATATCTGTGCAAATATTTTACTGTACTGCTGTGGTTTATTTAATCTACACGATTTAACAGTTAATGAGGTAGAGAAGGTAATGTTTAGATAAGGCTACAGGAGATCTATTGTGTTCTCCAGGCTTGCTGAGAAAAGAAAACAGAAAAAAACACACTCAGCGCAAACTGGTACCGACTTCTATTCACAAAGTGCATGTGCCTATGAGCACACTGTATATCCCTTTCAGAGGCAGAAAATTTAAAGTGATACGTGATGTGGCTCTATAATAATGATATATCTCGTATACAGTGATAACAAAAGTGATATGACGCGTGGTATAAAAGTGATTTCACTTAGTGAAATCCATAAATTCTTCAATTCAGTGGTATAGTGGGAAAATCAAAAAGCTCATTACATCATACCAAAGCGAATGATTCCCATCTGAGGGTGTATGAAATCCATAAATCTCAAAAAGGAAGAACAAAATAAAACCACAATAGTGCAATATTGTCCAGTTATAAAGGAATAAAACAATTGCTGAGATTAGGAATAATCTGAAGGTCTCCCACTCACCAAGGTGGAGCCCTCCTATTGGCTCTGTAGATAATGCAGTGCGCCAACTTGATTGGGAGTGGCACCGTCCACTACTCCAGCTGTTGTGTACCTGAGAGTAGGGATGAGCTGTTCAGTTCGATCTAGTCGGAGTTCTCATCGAACAATGGCTGTTCGAAAGGTTCACGAACTTCAAACATTTTGGGACGTTCGCCAAAAGTTCAAAAAAAATAAATTGTAAAAAGTATGAAAAATACTAAAAAATCTAGAGATAAAGAGACTCTTTACTGCAGAATACTATAAGCAACGGTTTATTAGATATTGAATTAAAACGGGAATTGAAGCCTATGGGATAAAACATTCTTGTTACTAAAACATCAGGCAGACACGGCCCTCTAATCAGGCACTGTAGAGGGCAGCCTGCCGGGGCATCCCAAGGATCCCCTTGAGGAGCATGCGGCTGCCGGATAACAGAGCTGCGACTGTGTGGGCTAGCTGCCCAGGTGCATGTGGTAGAGACAGGCAGCACAGGGAGGGAGCCACTGCACCTGTGGCCATGGCAGACCCCGCCCCACAACCAGGATCCAGCGAGCCCCCACTGACCACCAAGCTAAGGTAAGGCAACACATTTCTAAAAAAAATAAAATCCGATGACATTTTTAAATGTCCCTCGGAACATAAAATAAAACTTTTTTTTTCTTTCTCTACCTGGCTGAATGTATTTAACTATATATATTAGATACATTCAGCCAGGTAGAGGGGGTGGCATGTGGGCTGCGCGGGGTCTCAGCCATGGTTTGTTTTTTGTGTGTATATTTTTAGCAAATTTATAGGGGAAGGTAAGGGCAGGTATGATATATATATATATATATATAGATAAGATATATATCTATATTCGTATAAATATATATATCCAGACTTGTATTACACACACATTTTGGCAACTAATTGCCCCCCCATTTGGCTGATCCCTCCAGAAGAAGTGTTGAACCCTATAGAGCAGAGAATAATATAATATATTCTCTGCTCTGTCGGGTTCAACATTTTTTCTGGAGGGGTCAGCCAAAGGGTGGGGGGGGGCGCATTTAGTTGAGATTGTCCACATGCCACCCCCCATGTGCGTATGTGTATATATGGTCACCTTAGCCAGGTTAGCCCCCCTTATCAAAATTGTTTAACAAAACTCATGCAGTTGGTTAGAGCTTTGTTAGATCAGGTTAGATCAATAGTTGATTGCGTTAGATCACACATAGAAGAAGAGATATTAACAATTATTGTAAGGGGGGGCTAACCCGTCATCAGCCCCCCCTTATCAAAAAATCAACTAAACACTTAGCTATTTTGGAAGCTATACGTTAGATCAGGTTAGATCAAGTGGTGTTAACGTTAGATCACCCATAATTACTGAGTTACTAAGTAATTAATAAAGATGGGTTAGCCCCCCCTCATTGAATTTTCTGGTCAGAAACCATTCAGGCTTATAGATATTTGTTAGATCAGGTAAGATCAAGTGGTCTTAACATTAGATCACACATAAATACAAAGATAGTGAACATAAAATACAGAGATTTTGTGTATTACGTAAGGGGTGGGTTAGTGCCCCACCCCCCCTACATTAAATTTTATGGTAAAAGAAACACTCACAAGGTTATTCAAAGAGAATCGAAAAGTCACCGCACGTGCAGTGACTTTTCGTTCTCTTCAATTCGGTTTGTTTTGCCGATTCCATTTCGGTGACCCTGTGGTGTATTCAGCAAGCACCACAGGGCCCCCGAATTGCACGGAAAAGCTGCCGAAAACCCGACGAAAACTCACCGCAAAACCCAGCGAATGCACGCCGAAAACCCTCAAAAAACATCTGGATTAACCTGCCGAAAAACCCGAACAGGAGCCGATCGCAGCCTTCAACACAGCAGAAGAGGCAGTGAATAAATTAGCAAAACAGTTTGTATGAATGTGTGAAAGTGACACACTGTTTGCAAAGAAACTACTGAGCGAAAATGTCTGAAATTTGCATATGAGGTCCAGAGAATGATAATAAAAAGGGCTGTTACAGAAAAAAGAAGAAAACTTTAAAAAATATAAAATAAAAAATTTAAGAAAAATGATTAAAATATCCTAAAAAATCTATGAATAAAGAGACTCTTTACTGCAGAATTTTATAATGAACGGTTTATTAGATATTGAATTAAAACCTGGAGTACAAATATTCTAAACACCCTACTGGGATTATCTCTAACACAAGTAGTTGAGAAGCCGACCCGTAAAGAGGCCATATTGGATTTAATACTCACAAATGGAGGTTTGGTATCGGACGTTGTTGTAGGTGAAAATTTGGGATCTAGTGATCACCAGATCACATTGCTTATTTAGATTTCAGTAAGGCTTTTGATACTGTTCCGCATAGAAGGCTTATCAATAAATTGCAATCTTTGAGCTTGGATTTGTTGAATGGATTAGGCAGTGGCTGAGTGACAGGCAACAGAGGGTTGTGGTAAATGGAGTTTATTCGGCGCAAGGTCTTGTTACCAGTGGGGTACCTCAGGGGTCAGTACTTGGACCCATTCTCTTTAATATTTTTATTAGTGATATTGCAGAAGGTATTAATGGTAAAGTATGTCTTTTTGCTGATGACACAAAGATTTGCAACAGGGTTGACGTTCCTGGAGGGATCAGCCAAATGACAAATGATTTAGGTAAACTAAAAAAATGGTCGGAGTTGTGGCAATTGAGTTTTAATGTGGATAAGTGCAAGATAATGCACCTCTGACGTAAAAACCCAAGGGCTGAATATAGAATATTTGATACAGTCCTAACCTCAACATCTGAGGAAAGGGATTTAGGGGTTATTATTTCAGAGGATCTAAGGGTAAGTAGTCAATGTAATAGAGCAGCAGGAAATGCTGGCAGAATGCTTGGTTGTGTAGGGAGAGGTATTAGCAGTAGGAAAAGTGAAGTGCTCATGCCACTGTACAGAGCACTGGTGAGACCTCACTTGGAGTACTGTGTGCAGTACCGGAGACCGTATCTCCAGAAGGATATAGACATCTTAGAGAGAGTTCAGAGAAGGGCTACTAAAATGGTGTACGGCTTGAAGAAGAAAAGTTACCAGGAAAGGCTTAATGATCTTAACATGTACAGCTTGGAAAAAAGACGAGACAGAGGAGATATGATAGAAACATTTAAATACGTAAAGGGAATCCACAAGGTAGAGGAAGGGAGTATATTTAAAAGGAAACAAAGTAGCAAAACAAGAGGACATAGTCTTAGATTAGAGGGGCAAAGGTTTAAAAGTAACATCAGGAAGCATTATTTTACTGAGAGGGTGGTGGATACATGGAACAGCCTTCCAGTTGAAGAGGTAGAGGCCAAAACAGTAATTGAATTTAAGCAGGCACGGGATAGGCATAAGGCTATCCTAAACAAAAGATAAATCCAGGTAAAGTATCCATGTAATTGGGCAGACTAGATGGGCCGAAAGGTTCTTATCTGCCGACATTTTTCTATGTTTGTATGTTCTATGTTTCTAAAACGGGAATATTTTTAACATTGAAGCCTATGGGATTCTCCTGAATAAATTTGCTTCATGAAACCCCCAAATGACAGGGCATTCCGGGAACCTTTCACTGCTGGTTTGTGTTCTCTGAATAGCAGAAGCAGTGCTTTTTCATGGGGATTTCACTGTCCTCGAACAGGGACCGAACAGGCACCGTATGTGCAGGCAATTCACTAGGATTTAGTGAATTGCCTGCTCTCTGGATAGCCGAATGGCCAGGAAAGGTAACCGAACGCTGATTTTCAGCGTTCGGTTACCTTTCTCAAGCAATTCGGAGCTCTTTGAGTTACCCTGTCAGTCTTATAGATCTGTTAGATCTGGTTTGATCAAGTGGATCACACATTATTACAAAGATTTCATATCAAACATGGATATTAGGTTTTACATAAGGGTGGCTACCCCCCTCTCTGTCTGACCTCAGTCAAAGGTTAAAAGTTCAGGTTTGTATCTTTGTAGTAAGTTTTTGTGTATGGCTTAACCCTTTCGTTGCTGAGCCATTTCACCGCTGTGTGCTGAGCTCATTTTTACCAGTTTCGCTCATCATGTTTATATGAGATTTGAAGTCACGTTTTATTATACAACCCAGACAAATTATATATCGTTCTTTCCAGCAGACTCGGCCGATTCATAATATATATTATTATTTGTATACGTCATGTCCTGCCTGAATATTATAACAAAAATTCAATAAAATTTGAATTTTCAATCATCTGCAGTGTGTAAACTGTTGTTTTTTTCACATTTTATCATCCGAGCCTTTGTGTTTTTTAATTCTAACGGGTAGGCCTGTTAAAAAAATTTGAACCGGGAACCCATTACTTTTATTTTTCTGCAAAATTATGTGATTTTAGGCTAGGGTCAGACTGAGGCAGTGCGAACGCGCGTTCTGGCGCACTTAATCACGGCCGTGCTAGCAGCAGATGCCGGGCAATGACGGCCAATATACGAAGTACGGTCGCACAAAAGTCCGGCTGCGCAACGCAAGTGGAAAATGAACGCATTTTTTCGAGAACGTTAAACCACTAGTACTGACGTACAAAGTGCGCTGCGTCCGCTAGCGGCGTGTGTGCGTGAATTGGAGATGTCAGACGCTGCTAATGTCCGGCCAACATAACGTCCAGATGCAAGAAGTGTTTTATTGATGATCCGTACAAAATCACGGATGAAACTGCGCATAGTATGACCGCTATTGCGTATTCTGTGAAAAAATACGTCCATTCTTCGAACGCACATTTTCACGGACAACGTGAAAAATGCGTTAGTCTGACCCTAGCCTTAGCTAAAACCCCTCCCAAAAAAAATCGCTAGGACAGCATCATTGTTCACATTATAATTGAAATGTGAACAATAATGCTGCATTAATAATAAAAATAAAAAAAACAGTTATTTTTTAAAAAAACTGGAGGAGGGTTACTCCCCTTATGTAATACACAGAATCTCTGTATTTTGTTAAATATCTTTGAAATTATGTGTGATCTAACGTTAAAACTAGGGATGGGGGATGGGCCATACACCCCCGAGTTCGGTTCGCATTCGAACTCGAACTTTTCAAAAGTTCGAATTCGAACTCGAACTCAATACAAGTCAATGGGAGTCAAAATTCGATTTTTAGAGTGCCCTCCAAGAGGGCATATATGCTAGATATTTGCCATAAAAGGTGTATGGGGGTTCGGGTAGTACCCTGGGGGACAGGAAACAAGGACAAAAAGTAAAAAAAAAAACGTTTTTAAAGGGACAGTGAGTTTTCCATGAAATAAGGTTAAAAATAAAAATGAAAAATTCCTTCAACTATCGTGCCTAGGAGGTCCCCATAACCTGCCCGTGAAGTGGCGGATTTCTAAAATGTATAGAAACATTTAAAAACAATGTCTGGGTCCGGGTAGTGCCCTGGGGGACAGGAAACCAGGACAAAAAGTAAAAAAAATACGTTTTTAACCCCTTCACTGCTGACGACGTGTGGGACACGTCATCAGCTTTGCGGGACCCCCGGCGGAGATACTCACCTCTTTGTCCGGGGTCCCACAGCGTTCTGACTTCAGCGTCCTCAGACGCCGTGAGATGCCGTGTATAGAGATGCTGATGGGGTTGTGTATAGAGATGCTGTTTGTATATAGAGATGCTGTGAGGCTGTGTATAGAGATGCTGATGGGGTTGTGTATAGAGATGCTGTGAGGCTGTGTATAGAGATGCTGTGAGGCTGTGTATAGAGATCCTGATGGGGTTTTTTATAGAGATGCTGTTTGTATATAGAGACGCTGATGGGGTTGTGTATAGAGATGCTGATGGGGTTGTGTATAGAGATGCTGTTTGTGTATAGAGATGCTGTGTATAGAGATGCTGATGGTGTGTGTATAGAGATGCTGTTTGTGTATAGAGATGCTGATGGGGTTGTGTATAGAGATGCTGTTTGTGTATAGAGATGCTGATGGGGTTGTGTATAGAGATGCTGTTTGTGTATAGAGATGCTGATGGGGTTGTGTATAGAGATGCTGTGAGGTTGTGTATAGAGATGCTGTGAGGTGTGTATAGAGATGCTGATGGGGTTGTGTATAGAGATGCTGTGAGGTTGTGTATAGAGATGCTGTGAGGCTGTGTATAGAGATGCTGATGGGGTTGTGTATAGAGATGCTGTGAGGCTGTGTATAGAGATGCTGTGAGGCTGTGTATAGAGATCCTGATGGGTTTTTTTATAGAGATGCTGTTTGTATATAGAGACGCTGATGGGGTTGTGTATAGAGATGCTGATGGGGTTGTGTATAGAGATGCTGTTTGTGTATAGAGATGCTGTGTATAGAGATGCTGATGGGGTTGTGTATAGAGATGCTGTTTGTGTATAGAGATGCTGATGGGGTTGTGTATAGAGATGCTGTTTGTGTATAGAGATGCTGATGGGGTTGTGTATAGAGATGCTGTTTGTGTATAGAGATGCTGATGGGGTTGTGTATAGAGATGCTGTGAGGTTGTGTATAGAGATGCTGTGAGGTGTGTATAGAGATGCTGATGGGGTTGTGTATAGAGATGCTGTGAGGTTGTGTATAGAGATGCTGTGAGGCTGTGTATAGAGATGCTGATGGGGTTGTGTATAGAGATGCTGTGAGGCTGTGTATAGAGATGTTGTGTGGCTGTGTATAGAGATGCTGTGAGGCTGTTCACACAATAATTACACACAAGATGGTACAGCGCCACACAACATGGATCCACCACCACGACACCCCATAGCCAAAATTCAGGATATAGTGGTTTCCCTTATACCAATGTACATAGAATGCAAAAATATATAACCTGAAATGGCGCAAATAATGCTTTCTGGGGTCCTAGAATTTCTCGTATATATATGGAAGAAATAATAAACAATAATAGTGCAGTACAGTAAATGTTTTAGGTAACTGTAAAAATAGTGCTGAGATTATCCCACTCACAAGTGTGGAGCCTAATCACTGGCTCTGAGTGGGTCCAGGCCTGTGGGTATATTGCCTTCAAATGCTTCTCAGGTGACCCCCACCTTATTAGAAATGTGTTATCCGGGATCATGTAGTAAAGAGAAGGAAGAAAAAAGAACTCTCCTTGTGCAGATCTGCAACAGTTCTCAATATAGTATTCCAGAGATTTTGTACTCACATTTAGGTCAAAGGGTAGACACTCATGGGTTTATTCTGGTGGAGGAAAACACAAAGTAAAACCGTCCTGAATCCAAGAAATAAACGCAGCAGCAACAGGATCAGGGATAAAAAAAATAAAATTTATTTAACATATAAAAACATGCTCCAGAACGCGTTTCGCCGCATGGAGTAGCGGCTTCATCAGCTGGTTCAGCTGATGAAGCTGCTACTCCATGCGGCGAAACGCGTTCTGGAGCATGTTTCTATATGTTAAATAAATATTTTTTTTTATCCCTGATCCTGTTGCGCTGCGGTTTATTTCTAGGGATGAGCCGAACACCCCCCGAGATCGGTTCGGGCCCGAACCCGAATTTTTCCAAATGTTCGGGTTCGAACCCGAACCCGAACCCCATGCAAGTCAATGGGGCTGAAAATTCAGTTTTTAGAGTGCCCTCCAAGAGGGCATATATGCTACATATTTGCCATAAAAGGTGTATGGGGGTCCGGGTAGTGCCCTGGGGGACAGGAAACAAGGACATAAAGTTTATAAATATATGTTTTTAAAAAAGGACAGTGAGTTTTCCATGAAATAAGGGTTAAAAATAAAAACGAAAAATTCCTTCAAATATCGTGCCTAGGAGGTCCCCATAACCTCCCCGTGAAGTGGTGGATTTGTAGGATGTATAGAAACACTTAAAAACAAAAAAATGATGTTTCAAACGACAGTAAATGCTTTTCCTTTAATCTATCTATAAACAACTACTTGGGGCGGCAGTATGTATGAAAAAATTTGACATTTTCGGACACGCAGAAAAGGTTTACTGATTTTTTTGGCTAAATTATTGTGAAACTTATGCAGGCTTTGGATGAAAGTAACAATAGGTGCTTCAAAATTGGTCCTTTAGCGTCCCCAAGAGTGCCGTCGCACCGTTACCCCTCTGAGGATATGAATCTGATACAGGCGTCAGTGGCAGTGCACCCAAATATTGTGCTTTTGATGCCAGGCCTGCAAGTACTATCATACAGTAACCCATCTGTAGTATTGTGGAAGAATGCAGGGGTGAACCTTGTGGTCCTATATTAAAAAGATATGATTCTGGTCAAGGCGTCAGTGCACCCAGATATTGAGCCTTTGGTGCAAGACTGCCAGGCCAGCAAGTATCATCATACAGTAACCCCTCTGTAGTATTGTGGAAGAATGCAGGGGTGGACCATGTGGTCCTATAAAAAAAGATATGATTCTGGTCAAGCGTCAGTGCACCCAGATTTGTGCCTTTCATGGCAGCTAGTGCCTTCACACCATAACCCTTTTGTGGTATTGTGGAAGAGTGCAGGGTTGGACCCTGCAGTTCAAAAAATTAAAATGATATAAATCTGGCACAGGCGTCAGTGCAGCCAAATATTGCGCCTTTCATGGCAGCAAGTGCATTCACACCGTAACCCTTTTGTGGTATTGTGGAAGAGTTCAGTGCTGGAGGTTTTGTGAATGCAGAAGACATCCCCGATCTATTCCGTTACATCAGCATCAGGGGGTTGATAGCTGCTAAAAAAGGACTGATTCATTTTTATAAATTTCAGCCGGTCTACAGTGTCGGTGGACAGACGCACTCTTTTGTCTGTGACAAAACCTCCAGCGGCACTGAACGTCCTTGCAGAAAGCACGCTGGATGAAGGGCAACCTAGTAGCTGCATAGCATATTGGCTAAGTTCTGGCCAGTGATCCAATCTCAACACCCAGTAAGAAAGTGGATCATCTGCTGGAAAGGTATCCAGGTCTGCCCTTGCCCCTAGGTAGTCCTGCACCATATGGTGAAGACGCTGGCAATGGGTACCTACATTTGACGTCCCTGGGCGTCGTGTACTAAAAAAATTTAAAAGTGCATCAGTCAAGCAGCCCTGGCCTTCACCACTATTCCTCTGATCATCTGCAGCCTCAGAAGCACTTGTGTCAGCACTTGGTAATCTACCAGTGCCTGGAAAGGTGTTACACAAGTTTCGCTTTAGAGCGTCCTCAAGTTTTTTCATCCTGCGCTCCCTCTGTGCGGGCAGGATGAGCTCTGCAACTTTACCCGTGTATCGTGGATCAAGAAGTTTTGCCAACCAGTAATGATCCCTCTCCTTGATAGCACGAATCCTGGGGTCCTTTAGCAGGCTTTGCATTATTAGGGAGCCCATGCAGCGTAGGTTGGAGGTGGCATTAGCTTCCGAGTCTTCCTGTCAATGAGGTTGACCGTATCGTGCACTTCCTCCTCCCAGCGATGCACTAGCCCTTCTGTTTCTGGGCACACGAAACCCTCTCTTGAGGAATCCCCACCTTCAATGCCCCCACTACTTAAATATTCCTCCTCTTCCTCCTCCTGTCTGATCTGAGTAGGACCCGCTGGAATGCTGTCTGTGGAAAGACTGGGGCCTTCAGAGCTAGGGAAGGCCTACTCTTCCTCCCACTGCTCTGCCTCTAGAGCCACATCTATAATTCCCCGCAGAGTGTGCTCCAGCAGGAACACTAAAGGAATTGTTTCACTGATGCATGCACTGTCCCTGCTCACCATCCTTGTTGCCTCCTCAAATGGTGACAGTACAGTGCATGCATCCTTGATCATCAGCCACTGCGGGGGGAAAAAAACCAAGTTGACCTGAACCTGTCCTTGTGCCATACTCACACAGGTACTCGTTGATGGCCCTCTGCTGCTTGTGCAGATGCTGCAGCATTGCTAATGTCGAATTCCACCTGGTGGGCATGTCATAGATCAGACGGTTTGTGGGAAGGTGGAATTCTCTTTGAATTTCTGCCAGGCGAACGCTTGCTGGGAATGACCGTCTGAAGTGGCTGCAGACTTTTCTGGCCTGGCTGAGAAGCTCTGGAAGCCCTGGGTACTTGGTTAGGAAACGCTGTACAACTAGATTTAGGACGTGTGCTAGGCATGGTACATGCGTCAATTTACCCTTGCGTAGGGCGGAGAGAAGGTTGCTGCCATTATCACAGATGATCATTCCCAGCTCAAGCTGGCGTGGTGTTAACCATCTCTGCACCTGGCCCTGCAGAGCTGACAGAATTTCTGGCCCGGTATGGCTCCTGTCCCCTAAACAAACCAGCTCAAGCACAGTATGGCTTCTTTTTTCTTTAGCCATTGCATAGACCCTGTCAGGTGTCGGTTTAACTGCCACTTCGCCAGAGACAGAGAAGGAGGAGGAGGAGGAAGAGGGAGAGGTGGTGGTGGTGGAGCAGACAGACCTCATACAAGCAGCTTTCTGGAGGCATGGTGGATGAACAAGCTCCAGCACAGAGGTCTTGGATCCCTCCCAGCTGCAATCAGAGTTACCTAGTGTGCCGTGAAGAAAATGTAATGACCCTGTCCATGCTTGCTGGACCACGTGTCTAAAGTCACATGCACCTTGTTGCTGACTGCCTTTCCCAATGACTGGATAACATTGTCTTCCACGTGCTGGTTTAGTGCTGGAATGGCCTTGCGTGAAAAGTAAGGGTGTTTTGGAACCTGCCACTGTGGTACAGCACATTCAGCAAATTCACGGAAGGGAGCAGAGTCCACCAGCTGGAAAGGCAGCAACTGCAATGCGAGTAATTTTGCTAAGCTGGTATTTAGACGCTGTGCTTGGGGATGGTTGGGACTATATTTTTTCTTTCGCTGCAGCAGCTGCGGCAACGTAATCTGACTGTGTAAATCTTCAGCTGCTGGGAGGATGTCACATTGTGAGGAAGGACCTTGTACATCCATTACTGTAGCATCATCCCTGTCAGTGGAGGTTGTAGGCATTGACATGGCAGGACAAACAGTGGGGGTAGAGACAGATGAGGAGGAGGAGGACCTACGCAAAGTTTTGCGCAAACGGGATGTGTGGCGGGTGGTCATATGTCGCCTCAAGCACGTGGTACCCAAGTGTCCGGTGTTTATCCCAAACTTCAGCCTCCTCTGACATAGATTACTACAAATAGCAACGGTGGGGTCTGCTGCACATTTCTTAAAGAACTCCCAGACAGCAGAGTTCCTGCATGTGTTCTTTGAGACAACAGCACTCTGCACCGGAGCAGCTCTGACATCTGATGCCTTGGACTGGCTAGTGCTACGGTTGGTCACAGAGGATGTTGTGCCTTGTGTTTGCTGTGCCTCCTCCTCCTCCCCCTCCTCCTCACTTGATTCCTCAGTTCGATCTGGCACCCAGGTGGAGTCAGTTACCTCATCATGAATGTCATCTTCACCCCCTATCTCCTCGTCACTGGAGCCAACTTGGCAGTATGCTGCAGCTGCTGGGACAACATGAGTGCCAGTTTTTTGTGTGTCATCACTGGCACCCCCTTCCTCTAGGTTGATTATACTCCCTTGCTCAACCTCAGAGATTGAATCAGAGCACTGTAGTTGCTGCGCATCCTCAAGCAGCATGTCACTGTCATTGAAGTCAAACAATTCAGCTGACTCCTCCGTGTGTGATAGGGAGGCTACGGCAGGAGTAGCTGTGGATATGGAGGCTGCATTAGAAGCTTTGGCAGCTGAGGTGGACTGTAAAGCACTAGAAGCCTGGCTGGCAGAGGACTCGGAGGATGAGGATGACCTGGCTAGCCAATCCACCAAATCCTCTGTATGTTGCTGCTGCTTAAGAAGACGGCCAGCACCAGTTAGAAAGGTCAAGCGTGCCCCTGCAGAGGATGCACCACGTCCACCACGACCAGAGACACAGCCTCCCGACACAGGGGCTTCTTGCCCTCTTATCTGTGTCTGGGAGCGTCTGCCTGTCCTTTCAGACATGGTGATATATAGATTAAATATATACAGAACTCTGATTCAACTCTGGTATAAAGATTAAAGATTTACAGAACTCTGGTATAAATCAGTGAGACCTTTTGATGGGTGGCAGTGAAACCTCCTATAAATCAGTGAGACCCTTTGATGGGTGGCAGTGACACCTCCTATAAATCAGTGAGACCCTTTGATGGGTGGCAGTGAAACCTCTTATAAATCAGTGAGACCCTTTGATGGGTGGCAGTGAAACCTCCTATAAATCAGTGAGACCCTTCGATGGGTGGCAGTGAAACCTCCGATAAATCAGTGAGACCCTTTGATGGGTGGCAGCGAAACCTCCTATAAATCAGTGAGACCCTTCGATGGGTGGCAGTGAAACCTCCTATAAATCAGTGAGACCCTTTGATGGGTGGCAGTGAAACCTCCTATAAGTCATTGAGACCCTTTGATGGGTGGCAGTGAAACCTCCTATAAATCAGTGAGACCATTTAATGGGTGGCAGTGAAACCTCTTATAAATCAGTGAGACCCCTTGATGGGTGGCAGCCAGTGAGAACACACGGATTATAACAACTCCCAAATATTTTGTAGAAATAGTGACCCCAAAAATACTGCGTGTACTGGCTGTGTGACAAGACACTGATCACCTCAATTCACAAATGTTTTAAAGAAATTAGTGAGCTCCAAATACTGCGTGGTACTGGCTGTGTGACAAGACACAGATCACCTCAATTCACAAATGTTTTGTAGAAATTAGGGAGCCCCAAAATACTGCGTGGTACTGGCTGTGTGACAAGACACAGAAGATCACCTCAATTCACAAATGTTTTAAAGAAATTAGTGACCCCAAAATACTGTTCGTGGTACTGGCTGTGTGACAAGACACTGATTCACCTCAATTCACAAATGTTTTAAAGAAATTAGTGAGCTCCAAATACTGCGTGGTACTGGCTGTGTGACAAGACACAGATCACTCAATTCACAAATGTTTTGTAGAAATTAGGGAGCCCCAAAATACTGCGTGGTACTGGCTGTGTGACAAGAGACACAGAAGATCACCTCAATTCACAAATGTTTTAAAGAAATTAGTGACCCCAAAAAAACTTGCTGGCACAGTGACAAGACACACATATCAATTCCCAATATTTTGTAGAAATGTGAACCCCCCGTAATGTGGCAGACCGGCAGTGACAACACACAAAACTCCTCTGAATGTTGCAGAATCGGCATGTGGAAACGTCTATATAGTGTGCTGTGGGACTTAGCTCTGTCAGCCCATGATTGGGCAAAATTTGGACCAATCAGGACTCTGAGCGTGACTTGGCCTACTGTTTGAACCTGTCTTGCATCAGACCTGTGGCTCAGGTGCAAGGCTGTAAGCCAATAATGGAGCTGCAGGCCAGTGGCGGAAAATGCATTGTGGCATTGTGATGCATTTGGACTCGAAATGCACCTGAACCACCGAAATTGTTTCGAGTTCGCGATATCTACCGAACAGGCTAAGTTCGAGCCTACTCCGAATTGCCGAACCGAACTGAAGTGGAAATAGGCTGGAAGACGGCCGCCATTGTACACAGGCGGCCATCTTGTTCAGAATATTGGTTCACTTGTATATAACTAGACAGGTTTGTAGCTGAGACTAGAATGAGGTATACGTAGAAATTTAGGAATGCGTTTAGATTAGCAGAAAAGCAATTAAAGCCTTATGAAAGATCTTTGCTGTTTCTGGCATGGAGAAGTAGATATTCCAAGGTCGTTGGGCCCGTGGAAAGACGAAGGAGTATAGAAGACCGGGCCCCAGGCCATCTGAATAAACATAGCCGATAGGGAGGGAGGCACTCCCCGGAGAAAGACAGCACAAACAAATCACAGACTGTCAAACTAACGAGAAGTGTATCAATTTATAGTTATATGTGGAATGTTCTTTGTGTTCGAATTAATGATGGGAGGTATTAACCCACGTGGGGTGGAATAGAGTGTCATAGGGAGGTGGGCTAATGGGGATGTACCTAATTATGTATTTGGGGCATAAAACCTCATGTCTCTGTGTAATCGGGGCTCACTCTAAGCGATTCAATCCTGTGTGAGCACTTGTGTGACGACACAATAAACTCTTGCCTTTCCTGAAGAGACTCGTGTTTGGACAATCCTTGCTTGTGTCTGGTCCGGCGCCGTTCTGAAGTGAACCTGTCTGACTCCGGCTACATTTTTGGGGTCTCGATAGCCGGGATAACGGGCCTTTTGCCAAGACACAGGCAACGGCTGCTGAACACAGTGCGGCGCTTGACTGCAGCAGTGCCAGAATCCCGATGGTTGGGGGCGTCCGTTGAAGGTGAGCTGACATCTGCAGGCGCCAAGCAGGATTTCCTGTACAGTGGACCTCATCTCGTCCCAAACAGACCCCCCTGACCCGGGAAAACTGGGACACCAACGAGTCTGAGGAAACAGCAAGCAGCGCCGGCGATAGGTAACGTGTCTTCTATGTTTTGTATGTCTAAAGGAAATACCGGTATCTAAGGGAAACGTCCGACTGCGATAGACGGATAAGAGGATGCGATGGCCACCATCCTATTGGCATATCTTTCCCGCCGCTGGTAGCGCTGACATTGCTAAGGAGCCAGAGTGGCTAGCGGGCGTCTGGATTCGGGGGAATTGAATGCCAATCAAAGGGTAGTTCTGTATGAGAGGGAGAAGGTAGCTGCGTGGAGTTGCATAGTTCAGTGTTTGTAAATAGAGCTTCGCCACGTGGGTAAAAGGGAAAGGAGGAGGGATTTTTTTTTCTGTGACTGGGCTAAGAGCCTGAGTGCCAGTGCCTAGTGTAGTACGCCGTAAGTAGAAGGAACGGGGTGCACATAGCCACAAGCAGTCAAGAGTTAGAGTTCAAATTACGGGGTATAAGGAGCCACAAAGGAGGAATACGCCCTCGGCTAATGGAAAGAGTTGAAGTGATATATGTTCTGTATTGTGCTGAAAGTATCTGATACGGAATGTGTTGTGAATGAATTGACTCGAGTGCTGTGAGTGAACGTGCGCCTACTCGCTCCACGAGGAAGCAAATACGAGATTTGACCCTGGACGTACGGTTTCGGCTCAGGCGACTGCAGTCGGCTACTGAAGGGGGAAGCGTATGTGGATGCGGATAAATTGTTGACTGAAGTATCAGACTGTAGATTTTAACTGTTGTTGAAATAAGATATTTGTATCGCAAAAAGTATTGTTTTCAGGAGTGACAATGGGTAACGGGTCATCAAAGCCCAAGAGGATAAAGGAGGGGGAGACGCCCCTAGAGTATATGGTGCGAAATTTCGATGCATTATATAAAACGCATGACTATGGTGTAGAATTGACAAAAGAGAAATTAAAAATAATGTGTACAGTTGTGTGGCCGATGTTAGTCCCAGGATGGCCAGAGCAGGGGTCAATGGACCCGGAGTTGGTACAGAAGGTACACTCCCAAGTTACAGAGCAGTACGGACATCCTGAAGAATACCCGTATATAGATATATGGAGATTGTATTAAAAACAAGAGTCATTTTATAAATGATAGCGGGGAGAAATAAGAAACAGGACCCCCAAAATAATAGAGAGAGAGAGAGGTGTTAGTAGAACAACTGGAAGAAAATAAATGTTTTACCCCCGTCCTATCTATTATGTTATGGGGCAGCTAGGGAAGCTCTGAATGCCGCTGTTTGTGCGGGCGGAAAGGGGGGGCGGGCAGCTGCTATGTCTCGGTCAGCTCCCTCCGCTCCGTCCCGTCCCGTATGGCTGAGGAAGAAGAGCAGGGTGTATCGGGTGGAGGAGATAGAGAGGCTCCACCAGAAAAGATTGAGATGCCCGATGGGAGCATATATAATTAATTAATATTTTACGGAGTGAGATAGTTGCGGTGCTGTATAGTTTATATGTGTGGTTCAGACTGATTTTGTCCGATTGTGTTTTTAATTGATCATTAAACTGTTCAATTAAAAGTTGAGATTGAGCGTCGTCTCTGGTGTATAGGCCCCCTCCTTTCTGACAGACTGTTTAAGAGGGGAGGAGGAGGGAGCAGTTTGTTTTTCTTTGCTCTCTGAAAGGTGGAAAGAATAACCCTTTGTGTACTTGTGCAGCGTACTATGTTTAGCTAATTTTAGTGTGTGTTACAATAGAATATTTGTCTGAAGTCGGTTGAGTGCAAGATATATGTTTATATTTTGTGTTGATATTATTCCGAAAGTTTAAGTTTTGTTCAGAGCTAGAATTAAATAGAAAAGAAAAGAAAAAGGAGTCCTGGTTTTTATATTATTGCATATAAATAATAATAAGTATGTAATAGTATACAATATTGCCTACTAAAATATAAAAATTTATTAACAAATTAAATTGAAATATATGAAACGGTTAGAAAATTAATTCGAGAAATAATTAAAGTAATTTTTCTTTACTGTTTTTACAAGGTATGTTTTTGTTTGATTTTTGATGGAATGATTTATTTTTATTGTTTTTTTTCGATGTAGTATTAAGAGTCTGTTTTGGGCTATGGGAAAATATTTCTGAGAATATTATTTACACAATGTGTATATGTATATGCCCGAATGTCCCATCCAGCTCCTGGGGCGGGATATTTTTTTTTTGCAAATTGCAAGCCCAAATTATTATTTTTTTTTTTTTTTTCTCCCGGGGGTCACGTTCAATTAAACCTGCCGGAGAGTGGCAGTTTTGTTCGGTAGTATAATCCAGCCAGCCCGCACAACCCCCAATCTGTGAAAATCGCAGTAGTTATGTCAAAGGAGGAAGAATGGCGCACGGCATCTACTCTGTCTGCCACGCTGGATCCGCACGCACTACTCCTTGGAATTCCTGAGGTGGGGGCGGAGGACAACCCGCCCAGATTAGTTGAATTAAAGTCCGGCGCAATACCGGTGGCTCTAAGACAATATTATATCCCAAAGAAAGCCAAGCAGAATATACAAATACATTTGCAGAGATTTAAAGACTACGGTATATTGAAATTCTGCGTGTCACCGTGGAACACACCATTGTTCCAGCAAGACAATTTTTTTTTTTTTTTTTTTTTTCAGTGGGAGGTATCTACAATGGATGCGCGCTCAGCCAGGACCTCTTGTCCTTCCACGCTACAGTATGTTGATTAATTACACTGGTTTCCCCCACAGAAAAAGACTGTTTATCTGTCACAAAAGTTTTGCTACATCTGCTAAGCCAAACAGGTTACAGAGTGTCTAAAAAAAGAAAGCACAAATATGTAAACAGAGTGTAAAATACCTGGGCTTCCAGTTAACAGGTACCAAACGTACACTAGGGGCAGAAAGGAAAGAAGCAATGTGCCGCATACCCCAACTAAAGACCAGGAGACAAGTCCGTGAATTCCTGGGAGCTGCAGGCTTCTGCCGCCTGTGGATCCCCAACTTCGCAGAAATTGCCAAGCCGCTTCATCAAGCAACCAAGGAAAGAGAATTAGACCCCTTTCATTGGGAAGAAGAGCAAACAGCAGCGTTCCTGAAATTAAAGACTCTGCTGATGGAAGCTCCTGCGCTGGGTCTGCCAGATCATAGCAAGCCTTTCCAGCTGTTCGTACATGAACATAACCAAACAGCAACAGGAGTATTGGTCCAGACCTTTGGCTCGTGGCTGAGGCCTGTGGCCTACCTCTCCAAGCAACTCGACCCTGTGGTCTGCGGCCTACCCCCATGCCTGAAAGCAGTGGCTGCCACCGCAATGCTGATAGCAGAAGCAGACAAGCTGACCCTTGGACAAGTTCTTTATGTCAAGGTGCCCCATGCTGTCAAGGCTCTGCTGGATGTCAAAGGAGGTTACTGGTTCAGCAACAGCCGGATGACGAAGTACCAAGCCATGATGTGTGAAAATCCACGGGTTCATTTGGACCTCATCGCTACCTTAAACCCTGCTACTTTACTGCCTGACTGTGAAGAGGATCCAAATCATGAATGCCTCCAAGTCATGGAAGAAGTGTTCAGTAGCAGGCCAGATTTGAAAGACGTACCCCTAGACAAATACGATCTACAGCTATTCACTGATGGTAGCAGCTACATGGATGATGGGAAGAAAGTCTCCGGCTATGCAGTAGTCTCAACAGAAGAAATTATTGAAGCAAAGCCACTGCCAGGCCATACATCGGCACAACTAGCTGAAATAACAGCCTTAACCAGAGCCCTTGAAATTTCTGAAGGCAAAAGAGTAAATATCTATACAGATTCCAAATACGCCTTCATGACAGTCTATGCACATGGTGCACTCTACAAAGAAAGAGGCCTACTCACGTCTTCAGGACAACAAATTAAATATGCTGCAGAAATCACGGCCCTCCTGGAAGCAGTGTGGAAACCAAGTGCTGTCAGCATCATGCACTGTCGTGGCCATCAAAAAGGCCGTGATGAAATTCCAAAAGGTAACAGACGCGCGGACCAAGCCGCAAAAGCAGCTGCAAAACCGCCACCACCAACAGAAGCAGAAGCTCAAGCTAAAGTACTGATCTGCAAGCAAGAGCCTCAATCTTCCATGCCAAATTACGAGTTCTATATGAATTTAAAAAAAAGTTTGAACCCCACGGCGAGTTCATTGAAATAATATTGAACAAATGGCAAGATGATTATGAACTGTTAGAACTCAATTATGATTATATCCAATGGTTTTTTTCCAACTCGAACACAAGGCCGAAATTTCTACTCTACTCCCCTAAATCCGCAAGAGACACGCCTAATGGTTAACACCTCAGAAGTTCAGCAAAGACTGCGCAGAGTCTACAAGATGATGCTGAAATTCTTCGGCGTGAAATAGTGGGGGAGGAGGAAGACAAAGAAATAACTGAAGTTGAACGAGCAGAAAATTGAAATTTCGCGTCACGTTTTGAAAATTTGACAATCAATTCTCACAATAATCTACGAATCACACGAATACTGCACAGTCTAGGAGAATTTATCTGGGGAAATTATGGAGAATTGGCACGATACAAACCAAAACCAGTGGTGGCTGCACTCCTACCGGCGCCACTGAGCGAATGGACATCTGTGTACTCAGAGAAAGAAAAGAAGTGGCTGACAGACGAACCCGGAGGGTATGGAGAAGATGGATGGTTCCAGATGGAGAACGGACTAATAGTCCTACCAGCAACACTGGCTCCTGAAATCGTAAGAGCACTTCACGCAAGTACCCATGGAGGAAGAGAAATGATGGAGCAACAGTTGGAGCCACATTTCTACGTACCAGGATTGTCAGCAATCTGCAAAGCAACAGCTCAGCAGTGTGTAACATGTGCCAAGAACAACCCGAGAACAGGCCCCAAAGTTCGGGAAAAGTTGAAAGAATGAACCGTACCCTAAAGACTTTGATGTCCAAACTGTGCCAAGAGACGTCACTAGGCTGGTTGGACTTGCTGCCGATAGTCCTTTTGCACATTAGGTGCAGACCAACCCCCAATTGAAGCTAAGTCCATACGAACTTATGTTTGGACGGCCAACCCCTCTGATTAATGGACTAAGGGGGACCTTCGGGCATTGGGAGAAATTAAACTAAATGATCAGGTAGTAATGCTGGGTAAATCAATGCAGAAGTTAAATATTTGGGTGGGGGATAATATACCGTATTCTCTGTATCCTTCACTGTATGAGTATTGTCCGGGTGACTCAGTATGGGTAAAAGAGTGGAAAAATGATCCACTAGGTCCAAAATGGAAAGGTTTTTATTTTGTCCTGTTATCAACCCCTATAGCAGTAAAGGTTGCCGAGGTGGTCCCGTGGATACATCACTCCAGGGTGAAAGCAGCCGCAGCCAGTTCTGAACCAACATGGAAGGTCGTTACCAACGAGACCAACCCACTGAGGCTGAAGCTGACAAAGACCACAGCCATGAGCACCTAAATGATCCTAACCCAGATAATACAGAGGATCAACAAGTGGGTGTTTTGATGGGCACAGGTCCTGACCACCCGCCAACGGGGGATACCCACAGGGTGCTTTTTAGGGGCCCGGCCCCCACCCTTGATTATCCAGAAATGTTTTTACTTTTGAAATTCCAGTGGGGAGGGATTGGGTTTATGTGACTGTAAAAAGAATTGCCCAAGGAATTCTGACACTCGGGGCATTTGTGGTGCTGATTTTATATCTTGCTAATTTGATTTATGGACTCTCGCGTGGAGTATGCTCTAATTGTACGGGCAATGTGGGGAAAGTGGATATTTCCCATATCTGGAATGGTACGCACCCGGTGATGGAGAACCGTACCATGTGGAGACAAAAACGAGAGGCGCTATCTGGAACCAACCCAAGAGGACACTTACTTGTGCAATTCAAATATGACTATGCTAAAAAGTCTGGGCAAACTGCATGCTGGGTGTGTAGTAGACTGCACCCAGAGACAATTCATATACCATTTGCCTCTGTTCCAATGAATTTGAGTATGTTTGTATCAGGGAATGTCACAATATATGCTGTCGATGCACCAAGGGAAAAGACAGAATCATTCAGTCCCGGGTACCTCATAATAGGACCAGTGTATCCACCAGAATGGTGTTTTCAACTAGGACCAGATAAAGAAACAAATAACGAGGGGGTTATGTAACTCAAGTCAGTTCAACTGGACATTATACATTTACATATTCAAAACAGGACAAAAGGCGATTTATTTATACATACGATGCAGGCAACTCACTAGAGACCAAGAGGCGGTGATTGGGAATGTGACCAATGGGAGGCAGGGTGCAGTGGATATGATGAGACGGCTGAGACATTTTGCGATAGAGATATCAAAGGGAACACTACATTTATTGCTATTTATAGTGAAAGGAGGATACCAGGTGTGCTGTGAAAGGGTGTGTTACACATAGGTACCACCAACAATAACGGGAATGTGTTATTTGGCTAAGCTGGTCCCAATCCAGAAACTAAGGGGAGAAGACACAAACACAGACACAGAACTACACCCTAGGTACCCACTGGTGTTTGAAAGACCGAAGAGAGAATTGTTTGCGAAGATGGATCGAATATGGACATGGTTGCCAGCATGGACTGGATGGGGAGGAGAGATGATGAGGAGATTGAATAGCTATGTCAATCTGATGGATGAGATTCTGAATAGGACCAGTATGGATATCCAGCTGTTGAATCTGGAAATGCGTGAGTTATGAAAGGTGCAAATGATACATGAAATGGCGCTTGAGCAGATCAGTGCGGCCTTGAATGGATTGTGTGAAATGACAATGCACTATGAATGTTGCACCTTCATCAGAAACACTACACACGAAGTCCCAGACTATTACCAGGTAATTCAAGATCATCAGGAGAAGGTAGCACAGTTGCAGGGCACAGCCAGGAGGATTGCTGCCGAAGGCTGGAATCCGCTCCGGGGTTTGGAGCAATGGGAGAATGGTTTGGTTCCATCTTGAGATTCATCTCAAAGATTGGATCCATGATACTCATGATAGTGGTGATCTTGATCATAGGGATACTGATATACCGCATAGGGCTATGCATATGGCCACTGTGCAAGTCAGCACTGATAATTCCACAGGGTATGTTCCCAGTGAAAAGAAACCCCCTTTTTCAGTAGTTTCAGAATAGTGGAGTGTAATGGCTACAAGTGCCAGGAAAAGATCCTGACACTTGAGCCAAGGGGGAATGAAGTGGAAATAGGCTGGAAGACGGCCGCCATTGTACACAGGCGGCCATCTTGTTCAGAATATTGGTTCACTTGTATATAACTAGACAGGTTTGTAGCTGAGACTAGAATGAGGTATACGTAGAAATTTAGGAATGCGTTTAGATTAGCAGAAAAGCAATTAAAGCCTTATGAAAGATCTTTGCTGTTTCTGGCATGGAGAAGTAGATATTCCAAGGTCGTTGGGCCCGTGGAAAGACGAAGGAGTATAGAAGACCGGGCCCCAGGCCATCTGAATAAACATAGCCGATAGGGAGGGAGGCACTCCCCGGAGAAAGACAGCACAAACAAATCACAGACTGTCAAACTAACGAGAAGTGTATCAATTTATAGTTATATGTGGAATGTTCTTTGTGTTCGAATTAATGATGGGAGGTATTAACCCACGTGGGGTGGAATAGAGTGTCATAGGGAGGTGGGCTAATGGGGATGTACCTAATTATGTATTTGGGGCATAAAACCTCATGTCTCTGTGTAATCAGGGCTCACTCTAAGCGATTCAATCCTGTGTGAGCACTTGTGTGACGACACAATAATTATTTATTATTAGATTGATTATTATTAATTTATAAAGCGCCAGCATGTTTCCGCAGCGCTGTACAATAAGCACAAACAGTACAGGACAGGGTTACAAATACATTGAACAACATTTGACAAACAGTACAGGAGGAGATGAGGGCCCTATTCCCGTAGGAACTCACAATCTAGGAGGGTTGGGGTTGGAAACAGGAGGAGAGGACTGTAAGGTTGAGAGTGATTGATGGTTGCGTCAGTGAGTTGGGTGGTAGGCTTCCTAAAAGCAATGTTTTTTAAGGGAGCGTTTGAAGAAGAGAAGTTAGGGGAAGTCTGACAGCACGAGGGAGAGCGTTCCAGAGAGTGGGGGCTGCGCGTAGAATCCTGCAGTCTATCATGGAAGAGGTGATGCGGGGAGAAGCTAGGCGCAGGTCACTGTTTGACCTTAGGGAGCGGGCTGGGGTGTATTTGGTGAATTAGTGAGGACAGGTAGTGGGGCGCTGAGTAGTGAGGGTTTTGTAGGTAAGGATAAGGATTTTGAACTTAATTCTGCAGTGGATGGGAGCCAGTGAAGGGATTCGCAGAGGGGAGCGGCAGAGACAGAGCGGCGGGTGAGGTGAATTAGCCTGGCGGAGGCGTTCAGGATGATTGTAGGGGGGAGAGGCGGGAACAGAGGAGGCCAGATAAGAGATTTTGCAATAGTCGAGTCGGGAGATTACCAGGGGCGTGTATGAAGTTTTGGTGACAGCGGTAAGAAATGGCCGAATTCTGGAAATATTACGCATTGGTATCGGCAGGAGGAGGAAAGAGACTTGATGTGGGGGATGAAGGAAAGAGCAGAGTCAGTGTAACTCCAAGACAGCGAACCTTGGTTTGATGGGAGATGGTGATACCTCCACCGTGATAGAGAAGTCAGGAGGTGGGGAGCATTAGAGGAGGAATAAGTAGGAGCTCAGTCTTTGACATGTTGATCTTTAGGTGGTGGGAGCCATCCAGGAGGAGATGCCAGATAAACAGTCACTGACTTTTGAAAGGACAGGGGGAGAGAGATCAGGGGTTTAGAGATTAGATCTGAGTGTCATCAGCGTTAGAGGTGGTAATTAAACCAAAGCTGTTGATGATTTTGAGCCCAGGGAGGAGGTGTAGATGGAAAAGAGCAGAGGACCAAGGACAGAGCCTTGAGGTACACCAACAGATAGAGGCAACAAGAAGCAGGAGTTCCAAAAAGGACACACAGAAGGACCTGTTGGATAAATAGGAGCTAACCAAGCAAGTGCAGTGTCCACCGAGACCAGAGGTTGGGGTCTGTAGAAGGAGGGGGTGGTCAACAGTGTCAAAAGCAGCCGGAGAGGGTCAAGCAGGATGAGAATAGAATAGTGGCCACCTGTTGTTTACGCCGTTGAGGAACACAGGTCATTTAGAGGTGAGAATCTTTGCACCTAGACATTAGTTTTTAATTCAATATCTAATTAAACCGTTGCTTATAATAATCTGCAGTAAAGAGTCTCTTTATTTCTAGATTTTTTAGTATTTTTTAATCATTTTTTATACTTTTTTCAATTATTTTTTTTAGAACTCGAACCGAACACGCCAAAAAGTTCGAAGTTCGCGCAAACTTGCGAACGGCCAAAGTTCGAATTGAACTCCGAACTGATCAAACCGAACAGCTCATCCCTAATGCTGACGTAACGGAATAGATCGGGGATTTCTTCTGCATTCACAAAACCTCCACGACTGAACTCTTCCACAATACCACTAAAGGGTTACGGTGTGAAGGCACTTGCTGCCACCAAAGGCACAATATTTGTGCGCACTGACGCCTGTACCAGATTCATATCATTTTAATATTGGACCACAGGGTCCAACCATGCACTCTTCCATAATACCACAAAAGGGTTACGGTGTGAAGGCACTTGCTGCCACCAAAGGCAAAATATTTGGGTGCACTGACACTGACACCTATATTTCCAGATTTATATAATTTTAATTTTTTGGACCGCAGGGTCCAACCCTGCACTCTTCCACAATACCACAAAAGGGTTACTTGTGGCGGCACTGTTGCCGACGCTCAAGGCCCAATTTTAAAGCACCTATTGTTACTTTCTCCAAAGCCTGCATAAGTTTCACCATAATTTAGCCAAAAAAATCACTAAACTTGTTCTGCGTGTCCTAAATTGTCTCCTCTTATAATACAGACTGCCGCCCCAAGCAGTTGTTTATGAATAGACTAAAGGAAAACCGTTTACCGTCATTAAAAAATATTTCTATACATCCTACAAATCCGCCACTTCATGAGCAGGTTATGGGGACCTCCTAGGCACGATATTTGAAGGAATTTTTCGTTTTTATTTTTAACCCTTATTTCATGGAAAACTCACTGTTCCTTTAAAAACGTTTTTTTTACTTTTTGTCCATGATTCCTGTCCCCCAGGGCACTACCCGGACCCCCATACACCTTTTATGGCAAATTTCTTGCATATATGCCCTCTTGGAGGGCACTCTAAAAACCGAACTTTTGAGTCCCATTGACTTGTATTGAGTTCGGTTCGTGTTCGCGTTCGAACTCGAACTTTTGAAATTGTTTGAGTTCGAATGCGACCCGAACACGGGAGTGTTCGGCTCATCCCTACTCACAACCACACACACACAGCCACACACAACAGCACTCACAACCATACATACATACACAAGCAGCCAACAATGCATTTATTGCCAACTCAGACCACATATCCTGTTTCTTATAAAGGAAACATTGTACAACTGTAAAAAAAATAATCCTTCGGTTTCCAACGACTTGATGCAGAGAGAGGGAGAGAAAAATGTTAAAAGGGACGGAAATGAAAAGAAGAATTTTCTGGAAGAAAAGTCCATTAAAACATCACCCCCCCCTCGTCTCCACCTTCCCCACCCAACAGGGAATCACATCAAAGACAGGAATAAATGCATTAAAAAGTCGACTCCTGGGGGGACCTGGCACAAGTCATGAAACGCCAGCAGAGGAGGCTGAAAAGGACAAGGGAGAAGCAGAGAGAGCACTTTTCAGGGGGAAGAAGAAGCACATTGAAGGCTGAGAACCCCCGGAGGCTCTCCTCGAGGGGGATAAAGAGGGAGAGGATGCTGCATAGCTCTGTGTCTGCGCTAGAGCTGGTCCACTGCGCCTTCCCAGCTCTGGCAGAGGCAGGAATGCAGCGCGCAGCCCCCTCCACGCTATCTCTCCCCTCACCTGGAGCATCTGACCCCCCCTCACTTCCCAAGGTATGCGAGCGGTGGAGCGGCAAGGAGGGGGTCGGCTTTCTTCCTTCCATCCACAGAGCGGAGTGATGGGAAACGGGAGCGGAGATGGCTGCTGCAGGGTGATTGAATGGCTTGAGGTCTCCCCCTCCCTAAGCCTCCGGAAAGTTTTTTTAAGTTTTCGCTCCAGGCAAAGTCAATCTGCGCATATATGCTGCAGCAATAATAAAAATACGCACAATGTCTCCATTTAATTGTTTGGGTTTGTGTAGAATGTGTAACTATGCGTTGCTGCGTTATTTTTGTTTGGGCTGGTGTATTTCTGCTCAGTCAGGACGTTCAGATTTGCCTTTTAACACCTGCTTTTCAAAGACGTTAAAATTATGCTGTGTGTTAAATTTTGCGCGAAGATTGAAATACCATGCGCGCGAACGCATTTGCACTCACAATGTTAAGTATAGGATGCACACAGTTCATCACGGTCGTGCAGCTCCATCCGCGGTAACATTAACACGCATTGTTTGCGCGAACGTTGTAATACGACGTTCTGAGCAAATGGTTTTGCAGTCGCGCAAATGCGCTGCGCGGAGAATGTAATAGGGCCCTATATGTTTTCATGTTTTTATTGAACAGAACATGTAAACGTTCACAGTGCAGGGTGGAAAAAGTATGTGAACCTTTGGACTTAATAACTGGTTGATCCTCCTTTGGCAGCAATAACCTCAACCAAACGTTTCCTGTAGTTGCAGATCAGACCTGCACAACGATCTGTAGTAATTTTGGACCACTCCTCTTCACAAAACTGTTTCAGTGTAGCAATATTCTTGGGATGTCTGGTGTGAATCGCTCTCTTAAGGTCATGCCACAGCATTTCAATTGGGTTGAGATCAGGACTCTGACTGGGCCACTCCAGAAGGCGTATTTTGTTTTGTTGAAGCCATTCTTTGGTTGAATTACTTGTATGCTTTGGGTCATTGTCCTGTTGCATCACCCATCCTCTGCGGAGCTTCAGTTGGCAGACAGATGGTCTTACGTTTTCCTGCAAAATGTCTTGATAAACTCTGGAATTCATTTTTGCATCAATGATAACAATCCGTCCAGGCCCTGAGGCAGCAAAGCAGCCCCAAACCATTATGGCCCAGGTTTATGTAAAGAATTAAAAAATACAATAACAAACACAAAAAAAATATTTTCTCTTTTTTCTTTTTACTAGCACACCACTATTTTTTACTTTACAATTATAATATAAAGTGAACTATGATGTTTCACTAACTTACCATCTTATTTCCCCTGATGCTGGCAAGAGTGGAGGATGTGACGGACCACCTGGCACACCGACTGTTTGCCTCCGTCAAACTCTATATTTGTCCAAGCTGGAACTCGAAATCTAGCATCCGCAGCCCAAATATCCCTGGGTTACTAAGAAGAACCAGAAACCTTTAGGGCAGGAACACGAACTCCCGAAATAATAAAGATTTACCCCAAATCACTAGGCAAGACCAGTGTTCAGAGTAGCATTACTGACTCTTTTATTTGAAACACAACAGCTATACCAGTTAAGGAACAACGCTCTTCATGAATACAACCAGATTAGATCACCAGATCAAATAACTGCACAGGAGATGGGACCTTCAAACAATGGACAATGGGACCTTACTTGGATTCCGGCTAAAGCTAGTTCCTTGGAGGAGGGGAGGCCAGGTGAAACAAAAGGAATATATTCTTACAGCGGGTATACACTATAAAGAGACAGGATAGTAATATAGAGGGAATGTACACAGTATATACAACAGGAGATTCTACAATAAATACATAGGGGAATAATACATAGAGACAGTTCAACATAAATCCTGGATTCCCTGGGCAATCCAGTTAGCAAACCCCAAGTAGCAGCTTGGCCTATAATCAGTAAGAAGGAGGCTAGCCCCCAGGCTCCTCCAACTGCCCCAGATACAGATGAATCTGTCACACAAGGTCAAGTGCAATGTCATGGGAAAGGCCAGAGTCTGACCTTTCCAATGGTATCAAATATGACCATGTAATATGTAGAAATAAAAAATAAAAATTAGATGCAAAATTTACTTTTTTTCTATGTTCTATGGTGGTGGCATTATGTGGTGTTACTTCTAAAGCATCAATTCAGCTGCACTAACTCACCTTCTCATTTCCCACGCCGGAAGCAAATGTTCTACACATTGGTTCATATAAAACACAAGCTTTTGCTTCAGTTTACGTCAACAGATCCTGCCCGTTCTTTTGACGTGAGAGCAGCAACAAACTTTCAGCTTTTTAAAATGTTAATTATATTTTTGTTCCCGTAAAACAAAAATTCAAAAAGTAGTTTGGGCACATTTGGGAGGGCGCTGTAATACAATGCAACTAGGGTCCATTTAAGGGTATATAGCCAAAAACACGTGGTTCCTTACCAAGAATGCACTACGGCATTGGATCCACCTCCACACTATTAATTGGTCACTCACGACCATGTGACCCCATGAGCCAATAATTGCCAGTAATGACTCTTTTTAACTGAATGTCTTAGTCAGCTTTTTGATCACTTTCTCCATCCTCTGCTTAACCCTTTCCCACCATGGTGCTTACTATGCCATCTCTGTGGCAGGTGGGCCTTGACTTCAATGGGCCTCCTTCACCCACCCAGCAGTCAAAGCGCATCGCGCAATGTTGGCTGCCTCAGAGCGGTCTCAACTCAGGCCGTTTCCCTGCAGCCAATGACGTGCATCACACATCAGCTTCTAGGCAGGCTGGAGGAGGGGCCCATAGCAGCATGCAAGCAGGGCGTACTAGTACTAGTACGCCCTGCTGGCGTTAACCCCCTCCCACCAGGCAAAACCTGCCCGCAATAATGGGTTAAACTATTTGTTTGGGGTTTTTTGTAAGAAAATTGTCTGAAAAAGCAAATTATGAAGCAAAATGGGTAAATTAAAACAAGAATTATTTTAAATCCCCGACGGCAAAGGGTTAAAAATTTGCCATCAGGATACTAAACATGCCCTTTTGTTTTTGGGGGCAGCTTTGATGTAGTGGCTCTTTATAACAACACTCCGCATCAAGCAGGTCTATGCTGTCACTGAGAGCTGCGCAGTGCAAAATCTACACGTACCTTTCAGCAATCACCGTAACGCCGCCCACACTCATCACACACAGACATTCCCCTGTGTGATGTGTGTGAGTGGTGTTACAGAGATTGCCGTGGCTGTGTGTGCAGGTTACACACTGTATGGCTCTCAGTAACAGCCGGTGTCTCTGCGCACAACTGCAGCGTCTTCCCTGCGAGCAGACATCAAAGCGCAGCAGTGAATGCCGAGTCTGTGCTCTCACAGCCCTGCATGTCTCAGACTCAGGGAACGGATCGGCTTTGAAAAGCAGCACCCTGATCCCAAAGATCCAAAACAATTTGCGTGATTGAGTCCTTAGGATTGGAACAGGACATCCCTAACTGTAAAAAATTTTTGGACAAAGGAACTTTTATTTTTATGCTTCTTTTAATCTGCTACAATGTAATTTGTGTCTCTGCAGGTGGGATCTACAGCCAATCAGAAGAGCCCTACTGTGTTAACCAGTTAGGATCAATTCCGGTGGAAGTTGGAGGCAGCGTTACCATCCCCTGCAGCTTCACTTACCCCAAGAGCTGCGGCGATGGAACAAAAATCAGAGTTTATTGGCGTGAGGGAAAAGGTCTCTGCAGGTATTCTGATAACATATATAGACACTCTGAGAACTGGACACATGATAAATACAGAGGAAGGATCTCCATGGTGGGAAACCCTGAGGAAGAGAGCACGGCGTCCATCAGAATCCAAGGAGTTGAAAGGACGGATGGGCCGGTGCTGTGCTGCTATGTGACAGTATCCAGTGATGACGAAAGGTGTGAGGAAAACAAAGTGTCATCGCTGGAGTATAATGGCACAACTCTGCGATTTCCTGGTAAAGAATAGGAAGACAATATTAGGACTGTCTCTACACAGGTGCAGGGATGTATCATAACAGTTGGATAGGCAGGAGGGAGGTGTCAGAGCATCGACAATGTGATAGCTACAGTGACAGCCTCAAGCAGCGATGGGTATCTTTGGTCCACCAGATGTTTGGAATTCAATGTCCCATGACTCTCATCCTTAACCCCTTCACTCCTGAAATCGATATAACTCAGGTCTTCAAAGGCAACATCGGGTGCCCAATATGGAGTTATCTCGATCTACAGCAGAGCAGGACAAAAGCTAATGAAATTCATTTGTTGCAAACAAACTGCATTTGCTTTTGGCTCCAGGACATACACCCCTACAGTTTTAGTTCCGCGGGCATATTGCTCAAGGTGTTAAAACTGTTTAAAATCCTCTAAGAAAGTGTCTAACTGACCTGAAAATGTAACCTTCCTGGTAAAATCTATATAATAAAACAGTTTTAAAGTCCGTCGCCGTCAAGCGCTGAGTGCGCATGCGCGATGGACATTTGAAACTGTTTGAACAGTCACCTAGCAACCAACAAGGAGCTGCACGTGCCGGCCAACTGTAAAAAAAAAACAACCGTCCCACGAGCCGCGCGCAACCCGCTCCAGCTACCACACACTTGCCGTACACACAAAAAAAACGCCTCACAGGACGCCCCACTGGAGCAACTCAGCACAGCCACTTGCACAAAAGCCCCTCACCCCCAAAACCCCCCCAAAAAAAGACCACTGGCACGAGCGTCGCCCCTTCCGCTCCGCATACCGCACAGGACGCCACAGGACAGCAGTCAGTCACGCGGGCACTTGCTGTACCCACAGAAATAAGCTCTGCCAAAGCCCCCAACCCAAAATCCAACTGCACAAAGAATAAAAATAAAAAAACGCTGGCACGAGTGTCGCCCATCCAGCACCACATACCTCACAGGACAGCAGCCAGTCATGCCGGGCACTTGCCAAACACAGAGGAAATAAGATTCGCCTCACAGGACCACCCACAGGAGCAGCTTACCACAGCCATTTGCTCCCATCAGAGACCCGCCTCAAGCGGGAGGAGCCACCAGAGACCATCACAACCGTAGCCGCCATCACAGCCCAGCTCACACAATGCCCCAATAAATAAGCCCTCAAACACCACAAGCAGCTGCAGCATCGCAAGAAATAAGGACAACTAAAAAAAAAAAAAAAAATATCCCCTCATAAGCCCCCACCCCAACAAAAGCCCCCCTAAAAAAAAAAAGAAAAAGGAAATAAATAAATAAATAAATAAAACTGTCCAGAACCAAACCTGCTGTCGGAGTGCTACTCCCACCACTAAACCACACCCCACAAAAAACATTACAGAGAAAAAAAAGCCTACCACTGCAGCATACAAAAAAAAAAAACAGCCGCACCAACACAACATACCCCAAGCACAAAAAACAAATTAACTCACACTCTCAGACCATCTGCTCAGGGGATAGCAGAGGCTGCAATTAATTTGTATAAAAAAACTAAAGCACAACACCCGCCAAAATAATACACCCATCGTAAACCCCCCCAACCCCACCCCTACAACCCTCACACCCCACCACAGCAAATACCTTGCAGCACCTTCTACTACAATATAAAAACAACTCTAAAACAACAACAAAAAACAGAAAAAAGACAAACACCACATCAATACCCTCCACACCATCCTCATTAACTCCCACCATTGTACACACGCACCCCAGCACATCTTGCTAACCACAGCTCGCACAATACCCCAATAAATAAGCCTTCCAACACCACCAAAACACTGTTCAAAACCTAAAATGATCTGCAAAGACTCCATTGTCAAGGAAATTTATGGTCACCATTTACACCCTGACGATATTTCAACATTTGAGAAAACTGCAATTTTATGCCCCAAGAATTGTGATGTGGACAACATCAATGAAGAAGTGCTTAGTTTGTTAGAAGGTGAGAGCTACACTTATTTAAGCACTGATTCTATTGATGATGAATCCCAGGAAGACAGGGATAATTACCCCATTGAGTTCTTAAATGAATTGGCTCCTTCTGGAATGCCAGTTCATAAACTGAAACTCAAAATTGGCTGTATTATGCTCCTGCGTAACCTGAATACAAAGCGAGGCCTGTGTAATGGCACTAGACTGATTGTGAAAGCTATGCGACAAAATGTTATCATTGCTCAAGTGTTAACACCTACTTCTCAAAGAAAAACTGTTTTTATTCCTAGAATAGATTTAGCCCCCAGTAACACTGACCTACCATTTGTTTTAAGAAGGCGACAGTTTCCAATTAAATTGGCTTTTGCAATGACTATTAACAAATCCCAAGGCCAAACCTTGGATAGAGTTGGCATCTATTTACCGGAACCCGTCTTCAGCCATGGACAACTATATGTTGCATTCTCTCGCGTTAAAAGCTCTGTGGACGTTAAAATCAAAGTCGTCGATGGACACGAACAAGGCTACTTATTACCAGGGACTGATGTATGCTTCACTAAAAATGTTGTATTCAAAGAAATGTATTCTAAATAGTCACTAAAAATATTTAACTTTTCTTGACGCGGCTGTGTTTTCCTTTCCTCCAACATTCATGCGCACCATACTTATCAATAGACTGCCCTCTGGGCAGGCTTTCCACCTAGTACTTTATAAATAAATAAAACACAGAGCCACAGGTTGCAGTTGCAAGTGTAGTAACTCCACTTGGCCAACAGATGGCGACATCTCCCTGCCAATTAGGTTATTACAGTAAGGGATACATTGGGAATATTCCCAAACATATCTTACTGTAGAATTAATTAAAAATGATTTTCCAAATATCCACTGGTTCCTGACAGTGAAGAGGTTAAGGGTGTCTGAGGATCATGGAACGTGTAGTTCTGAAGCATCTAGTGTACAAAGTTTGAATGATGAAACAAATCCTTCGCCAGCATGATTATTGGCTGTACTTGATCTGCAAGGCACCTGTCTGTTTGCCGATATAGGGAATCGCCAATGTGGTGATCTACTGGAGCAAAGCAAAGGAATATCGGTCAATGAAATCAAAGTTTGCTTGCGATTGTCCCCAGACGTTGTGGCGAATTGCACTGTATCGTATTGTACTTCTCTGTCGGTTTGCCTCTATTTGGTGAATTGGCAGCTTTGTGAATAAACCAATTGATCTGAAATTGCACTGAACAGTGAATTTCACAGTTTGGTGCAATTCGCGGGTTACTAAATAACCTCTAAAGTCCACTTAACCCCCTCACTACCAAGCAATTTTGTTAATTTTTTTTATCATATCATTTATTTGAAACATGAGATGTGACGATAACAATTTAATATAGAGAACAAAATTGCACATATATTGTAAATTTGCTCATATTTAACTTTTCATGCATTGGTTTATCCTTTATAGAGATATCACTGGGATGAAAGGTTCTCAACTCTAGGTGGCGCCCCTTATCTGGCGCAATGTCACACAGAGTCTGCATTATCAGCATACAGGCAGAAATGTCCTTTGTGTCAGATGCAGTACATGTGCTGCAGACAGATAATAAAATGGTGAGATCTCCTGCTTATGGGGATTTGTAATGATCAGAATGAGATTCAGGAAACTGAAATAAGGAAGCAAACACACAGGGCCCTATTACAATCTTCATGCAAAAACGCTCGCGCAACGCGTTAATTATTGTGCCAAGCGTTAAACGTTAACGCGCGTAAATGAATGCTGGAATTACAATCATCGCGCACTTTTTAATCCGTCGAGCAATAACATGCGTTACACGGACGCGCACAAATGCTCGCGCAGTAACGTTGCGTGCAGAAATCAGTGTGCGGACTGCTTTTTTTCTCTCGATTCAGCCAATCAGAATTAAGAACCACAATTATCTCACGCTAAATTTTTGTGCCTGCCAAAGTCAATCTGCGCATATATGCTGCAGCAACAAAAAAAACACACACAACTCCTCCATTTTATTGGTTTGGTATGAGTAGAATGTGTAACTATACATTGCTGCGTTTTGTTTTTTTTTGGGCTGGTGTATTTGGGTTCGGCCAGGTCGTTCATTTTTGCCATTAACACCAGCTTTTAGGAGTTGCTAAATTTCTGCGCCCAAAGACTATGCGTTAAACTTTGCACATAGATTGTAATACCATTGCGTACCAGGGCACAAACGCATTTGAGCTCACATTGTTAAGTATAGGACGTGCGTAGTTACATAGTTATATAGGCTGAAAAAAGACATGCGTCCATCGGGTTCAGCCTCTCCCACATAACCTATTGCTGTTGATCCAAAGAAGGCAAAAAACCCAGTCTGAATGCTTGCCAATATGCAACATACTGGGAAAAAATTCCTTCTTGACCCAGAATGGTGTCAGATTTCTCCTTGGATCAAGAAGCTTTTACCCACATATTAAATATTATAACCCTTAATATTCTGTGTCTGCAGGAAGTCATCCAGTCGTATTTTAAAAGTCTGTACAGACTCTGACCCAACCACCTCAACAGGCAGAGAATTCCACAGCTTTATTGTTCTCACCGTAAAATAACCCTTCCTATGCTTTAGATTGAATTTTCTTTCTTCCAGTCTAAATGGATGACCCCTTGTCCTATGTATAGTCCTGTTAATGAATAGGTTATCAGACAATGGTTGATAATGGCCCCGTATATATTTATATAAGGTTATCAGATCCCCTCTAATGCCCGTATATATTTATATAAAGTTATCAGATCCCCTCTAAGGCGCCGTTTCTCTAAACTAAACAGGTTTAAGCTTGTTAGTCTTTCCTCATAACTTAACCCTTCCATTCCCCTTATTAATTTAGTCGCCCGTCTCTGCAGTACATTACGCTCGCAAAGGGTTGGCACAGGTTCACCCGCGGTAGACGATAACGCGCGTTTGTTGCGCACACTGAGTAATACGACGTTCAGCGCAAAGGGTTTTGCCCGTCGCCTTAATGCGTTTTTGCGCCGGCGCAGACATTTGCACAAAGATTGTAATAGGACCCATAATGTTGATTATGAACGAATCGAATGGTAAACTGGAAATGATTACCCAATCAGCTAATTCACATGTACGTGTATGTATATGTTTGATGTATAATTTTCTTATCAGTTTTCCATGAAATGCATTAAATAAAACCAGTTCACATTAATTCCGCAAAATTCTCCATTTATATATTTACAGATAAGGTCTGGGTGGATCAGGTCAGTGTTGTTCCTGCTGTCACAGGAGAAAACGTCACCATTCCTTGCTCTCTTCATTATCCTCCTGGCACGAGGGAACCATCTACATTCGTGACTTGGAGAAAAGGAGAAAGTAACGTGTGCGCTGAGAATGACAAGATCCACACATGGAAAGGAGGAGATACATTGTGGGAAAGTGATAAGTTCTCTCTGGTTAAATTCCCTGAAGATATATCATTAATCGTAAAAGATGTGTTGCCATCAGATAACGGTTACTACTGTTGTGAGGTGGTGACAAGGACGTCCACGTATGTGAGTTCCCGTGGCACAGAGCTGGTTGTCAAAGGTAATAGAAGAGATAATACCTTTTGAAATTTGATTGTGACTGTGTGTGCAAGCATTCAGCGAGCTGTAGATGGTCCTATATTCCACATTTGCTTTACACCTTTCTCATCACAACTATTACCCAATCAGCCTATGGGCTCCATTTAATTCAGACTGAACAATGAAACCGGAAGCTTTTTCAAACACAATTCATACATTTTTGGTTGCAAGCGATTTATATAAGGTCGTACGGGCATTTTGATTCTCGCAGCTTTACTTTATAATGGAAGTTTCTGCTTCAGATATTTAATCCGAATTATTGAATTGAAATCATTATTTGAGCAAAATATCAAAGTGAGATGTGAGACGGATTTTCAGGCAGGGAAACAGGGAATATCACTCTGAAATCCCACTGAATACCCTCAAATTGAATTTTAGTGTTTATTCAGTAATACAACCTTAACCCTAAAAGAAAACCCTAATCCTAAAAGTAACCCTGACCCTAAAAATAACAGCAAATCGAACCATAACCCTAAACCTAACCCTAACCCAAAATTAACCCTCTCCTTAATCCCAAACCTATCCCTAAAATAACCCTGTCCCGAAAACTAACCCCACATCTAACCATAAACCTAAACCTAACCTTCATCTTGTCCCTAAAAATAACCCCAAATTGAACCATAACCCTAGACCTAACCTAACCCAAAATTAACCCTCTCCTTAATCCCAAACCTATCCCTAAAATAACCCTGTCCCGAAAAATAACCCCACATCTAACCATAAGCCTAAACCTAACCTTCATCTTGTCCCTAAAAATAACCCCAAATCGAACCATAACCCTAAACCTAACCTAACCCAAAATTAACCCTCTCCTTAATCCCAAACCTATCCCTAAAAATAACCCCAAATCGAACCATAACCCTAAACCTAACCCTGACCCAAAATTAACCCTCTCCTTAATCCCAAACCTATCCCTAAAATAACCCTATCCCTAAAAATAACCCCACATCTAACCATAAACCTAAACCTAACCTTAATATTGTCCCTAAAAATAACCCCAAATCTAACCATAACCTTAAACCTAACCTTTATCCTGCCCCTAAAAATACCCCGAACCTAAATATAACCCCAAATCTAACTATAACCTAATCTTAATATTGTCTGTAAAAATAATGCTAACCTAAAAATAACCCCAAATCTAACATAACCCTAAACCTAACCTTTATCCTGCCCCTAATAATAACCCTAATCAAAAAATAACCCCAAATCTAGCCTTAACCCTAAACCTAATCTTAATCCTGTCCGTAAAAATAACTCTAATTTAAAAATAACCCCAAATCTAAACATAACCCTAACCTAATCCTAATCCTGTTCCTAATAATAACCATATCCCTAAAAATAACCCTAACCTAAAATAACCCCAAAGCTAGCCATAACCCTAATCATAACCTTAAAAATATTCCTATCCCTATGAATCCCAAATCCAATCATAATCCTAATCCTACCCCAACAAAAAATATTAGACATGTGCATTTCGTTCCAAATACAAATTCAGACAAAAATCACAGTTTTTAATTATTTTTCTGGTTTCTGAAATATGGAAATTCAGCCGTCCGAATTAATGAATTGACAGAAAATAGGAATCGGTAGCATAACGAAAACACCAAAACGAAATATCACAACGAAAAATTATCTGAAATTAAAAAAAAAGTGAACGAAATGACCCAAAGTAAAAAAAAACTGATTGAAAATGTCCCAAAACGAACAAAATAATCTGAAACGAAAAAAAAAGCCAGAATGAAAATGACAAAAAAAAACCCCAAAAATATTAACAAAATGATTTGAAAAAATAGCTTTTTAGGCATTTTTCGGGATTGTTTTCGTTAAATTTTATGTTTCCTAATTTATTTCAAAGCAATGAAGCTTTTTTTCTTTGCTGAATGCAGCCGTATTATTGTCTTTTAGTCCGTATGCATTCGGCACTGAATACTATCTTTCACCTCCAGAGCTATAGTGTTGAAACATAGTATTCATTGCTGAATGCAGCAGACTTGCTGCAAATGAAAAGAATAAATGTAAAAGGTTGAATAAATATTTAGTAGAAACTGGAATTTTTTTCCATTGAAACCTATCGGATTTGCCTGTTGAACGAACCACCGAAAATCAGGGTTAGAAGCTAGGGTTAGAAATTAGGGCTAACATTTCCAACCTTAATTTCCAATCATCTAACACTAATTTCTAAGCCGGATTTTCGGTGGTTCGATCACTAGATTTAATCAGGCGAATCCCATAGGTTTCAATGTAACAATATTCCCTGTTGTTATTAAATATTTATTCAACCGTTAATTTTTTTCACTTACAGCAAAAAGTCTCTTTTTTAGGATTTTATAGGCATTTTTCGGGATTTTTTGGGTGAAATTTTTGGAATCCTAACTTTTTAAAACAACAAGGGTTTTTTTCTTTGCTGAACGCAGCATTTTTTTTCCTTTCCTTCAGTCTGGCTGTGTTCCATGGGGGCTATCCATGGTGCAGAAACCTATTCAGAACCCAGGACAGCAGCCCCATGAGGCTCTGGATCTGGAGATTACTTTGTTTAGAGTTAAAAAAAGTAATTAAATAATCCATTTCACATTCCGATAACAAATAAAAAAGAAATAACTATTAAAAACAAAATACGAATCAACCTGAAATACGATTTAACCAAAAAAATGAATAGACCTGAAAAACAAAAACTGGCCGTCTGAATTAACGAATCGAAACTAATTAACGAATCATGGTAAATTATGGAAATGATGCGAAACGAAAAAAAAGAAAAAAGAAAAACGGAACAAAAAAAATCAGACACAAAAAGGAAAAAAACAAACCGCCGTACACAAGTCTAAAACAAACCCAAATCAAACCATAACCCTAAAAATAACCCTAACTGTAAAAATAGCCTCAAATCTTATTCTAACCCTAAAAATAACCCTACTCCTTAACCGCTTCAGTACCAAAAGCGAGATATCTCGGGCTTCAAAAGGGACAATCCGCTTTCCGATATCGAGATATCCAGATCTGCAGCCCAAAAGAAAATGAGATTAATTTGCTGCAAACAAATTTTGTTTGCTTTTGGGCTGCAGAAGGTGCCCCAAAGTTTTAGCCCTGAGGGCATAATGCCCAAAGAGCTAAAACTGTAAAAGTGGCTGGTGATGCCCTGACATCAGGGATTCAGCAGCCGATGCAGGGAGGAAAAAGAAAAATCGAGCTGCAGCTGAAATGTCTGTAACTCAGTTTGGCAGTAGATGGCACCATCTACTGGCCAAATAGGTTATTTACAATAAGAAATGTAATGAGTATCTGCTCAAATATTTCTTACTGTATAATTAATTAAAAATGATTTTACAAAAAAAAACACTGTCTGACAATGATCACTTGGAAGTGAAGGGATTAAAGTCCTAACCATAAAATACTTTTAGGGTTAAGGTTACTTTTAGGGTTACAAACAGGGAATAATTAGATTAAGTTTCAAGTAAAAAAAGCTGCTCTTTTTCAAGCTCATTACAGCCTGAATTTTAGCAACATGGGGCCATATATCGGAATTCTGTTGTGAAAGAATTATTTTAGCTGATTCAGCCAGTATTTTCAAAAATATATCAGTCGAAACGTGTTGAAATTTTCTCTGAAAGATCTGCAGATAGAATTACAACAAGCCTATGACCCAGATCGGAAAGTAAAGGTCGGGAGGGATCACAGGACAAATTGGTCTGTCATTATTGTGAGTCTGGCATGCCAAGTCCCCTGTGCATGCCAACATGAGACGGCATTCCTCCTGAGAAGTATGTGTGCTTTGGTTTTTGGCAAAATGATAACAGTTCCCTTTTCTCACATGTCTTTCGGTGTCGTGTGCTCCTGTCTGTGTCATCTTGTCGTGTTGTAACCCAGACTCCTTTCTCTCTTTTCAGATACACACCCTCATTCGGGGTACAATGTGGTCCAATCTCAGGACACCTCGGTGCCATTGGGGGGCTCGGCCACAATAAACTGTTCATTCAGCTCACCAAAGGAGTGTACCCCCTTGTGGACTGGGATCTACTGGCGAGTTGGGAGCCTAAAGGGACATTATTCGTATCACCCGTCCCAGGCTGTGATCCATTCTTCATACAGACATAGGACTAACCTGTCGAGCCGGACAAATCTCCATATCTGGGATGTGCGGAGCGGAGACAGCAGGCGTTATTACTGCGTGGTCGTTCTCCGATTCTGCGCTGGGTCAAACAAATTCAAATCCATCTTTATCCATGGAAAAGGAACAAGACTGAATGTGACAGAGACAGGTGAGTTGGAAAATGTTATCTATATATATATAAAAACGTTTGTCCGTCGCCGCGTATCCGGTTTCTGTTGGCTGCGCACGCATCCAACAGAAGCCGGATGCGCTGCTTCAAACAGATGCCGGAACTGTGATTGGTGCACGTGCGGTCAGTGACAGACACGTTACAGAAGTGAATCGTATACAAGCAAAACCTATACTTATATGACCTTGCATCGCCCGGCTTTCCAGCTGTTCGGCTGCTGTCAGCTGAATCGTCGGGTCTCTGCAGGTGTCTAGAGGCTGGATTGGGAAGGTGTAGCACACAGATCTAAGTGCCCTCCTCTCCTTATGAAGCCAGGTGGGATGCGGCGAAGCCCACTATGAATGTCCGAAAACAAAAGCGAAACTAAAATGTGAATGGAAGTGAACTAGCCCCGCCCACAGATCCACTCAGCAGCACGGGGAAGTGAAGCTTTTTGCCTGACAGGGCACTGGAGAGAAGGGGGGACCACACTGACAAGGGGGGGGAGTACTGGCTTCATATCATTGCCAGCCTCTGTGTGTTGTGTCTAAGCAGAGAAGGGGGCACTGTCCCATGGAGGCTTGGTGACAAGTCTGGGGAGTGCTTTGAAGATAGATCATGGTTCTGAAGATGAAGTCCCTGTAGTAGCTCCATAAACAGAAACCCAGGAAGCTGTGAGGCCTGTATACATGAGCTGTGTGAGAGAGGGGGCTATAGATATATACATTATAGCATTGTTTATGGAGCTACTACAGGGACCTCATCTTCAGAATCATAATATATCTTCAAAGCACTCCCCAGACTCTATGTATACTTCCAATGACAATGGCATCTTCCTTAGGACAATTTGACAGCCCACAGTCTTAGCTTAAGTTAAAGACATGTACACCAAATCTGCTAGACACTGATTCTCTAACTTAAAGTGTGTGTGTATGTGTGTATATGTGTGTGTTTATGTATATGTGTGTGTGTATATGTGTGTATATCTTCCACAGTGTATGTATATGTGTGTGCGTGTGTACACATTTTATTCACAGACATGCTGGCTATGATATGTAATATTTTTAAAATTTTAGGCTAATGTCAGACAAACACAGTCTGAGCGCACTCTGCGTGCGTGCACAACGGACGGACGTTCTGACGGAAGATACTGTAGACACCACACGGTCTGTTTTTTTATGACGGACGTAGAAAAAAAAAAGGAAATCTGGGAAACAAAATTAATATGACAAAGGATATAAAAAGCCATTGTGTGCGTGAAGGTGCTGGACATCACAAATTAGACATGTGCACAGCACAAAATTTCGTTTTGAACTAATGGATTAGTCCTAAAATGCAATTTATTTAGTTGCTAAAGAAATTCGTTTTCAGTTCTTTAGTATGAAATTAATTTCATTCATCAGAAAACCAGTCGATACAATTACTATTGTAGTGGCTCCTCAGAGGGCTGAGATCGCTGCTTGTTACAGTATCTCTCACTCTCAGCACAATGTGCCAGGCAAAGCTGTTACAGTAACTGACTGCTGCTCATCACAGTGCTCAGAGTTTCAGTAAAACTAGTAAATAATATTTTATATATAAGAGGTTATAACAATATTAGATCCTTGTTTTACTGAAACTGAGCGCTGTTACAGTCAGTTACTGTAACAGCTGAGCCTGATACATTGTACTGAGAGATAATATAACAAGCAGCCGATCTCAGCGCTCACAGCCACTGGATTTAAAGGGCTAAAAAAAAGGGCTCCTCTCTGTATAATGTATAGAACATCCTCCTGCATTAATTAATACCCCTCTCTGTATAATGAATACAACATCCACCTACATTAATTAATACCCCTCTCTGTATAATGTATAGAACATCCTCCTGCATTAATTAATGCCCCTCTCTGTATAGAACATCCTTCTGCATTGGCATGTGGAGGGTGCAGAACTTCGGAATGCAATGCTTATCCAGCACAGGAGAGGGAACTTTTACTTAAACTTTGTATCTCTGTGGGGGAGACACAGAATTATAAAAGCAGGGGAGAGGGAAAATATTAACGTAAATCGGTCTGAAAGCTCGGAGAAGAGATGACTGGTGCAAATTTATTTTTCTAATAAAATAAAGCAATTTAAATCCATGGAAAACATTCAAATAAATCACACTGAAGGCTCATAAGGACAGAGTGACTGTGAGAGCTGGATACTAAATGTAACAGATGTAAAAAAAACCTTTATAACAAGCAGCACTGGGAGAGGAGAGGACTTCATATAAAATGTGTATTATAGATGAGGAAAGGGGGATAGTGCTCCTGGATAATATAAAATGTATCAGACCTAAGCCCCTATTATGCAGAGCGGGAGGGGAGATAACACACGTTTTATAAAGTCCCTCTCTTCTCCAGCGCTGCTTGTTATAAAGGTGTTTTTTACTATCCAGCCCTCCTCTGTCATTAGCTTTCAGTGTGATTTATTTGAATGTTTTCCTTCTCCAGTTGCTTTTATCATCTTGTCTGCCTATAGACATGCAAGGGTTAAGTAAAGGTTTCCTCTCCTGTGCTGGTTGTCTGTGCTGCGAGTGAGTATTCTGGAGCTCTATCACTGTCAGATTTTTTGTAGGAGTTGGGAAGGATTACACATACAAACCTTTTCTGTAGCTTTGCGATGTTGCGCTCTTCATTGCTGGTCTCCTTCACTCATCAATGTAATATCACAAGAAGGACTAAAACTAAAATGTAGTGCATTTTATTTTAGTTTCTTTCATTTTTTGTATTGAGCAGTTTCGTATCTCTCGAGTCAAACGAAAACTAAATTATCCCAAAATTCGGACTAAATCATTTAGTACTAAAATGAATGCACATGTCTATCTCAAATGCGCTGCGTCTGACATCTCATCACACACACAGAACGCTATGCGGACGTGGCGCACTCTGTGTCTGTCTTAGGGTTTTTACGTTCTTGCTTAACTTGCGTCCGTTTGCCACGTGCGTTGTGAGTGCGGAGTTCGGTGCGCACGTACTTCGTGTGTGGGTCTCTATTGATCATGATTTTATGCTACGACGGACGTTAAACTGTGCAGCAACACGGACATGATCACTGTGTTTGTCTGACACGACCTTATATATCCTGGGAGGGTGTAAGTTGGTTGTTGTCATAAGAGCAGGAGGATAGGACCTGCCAGGATGGGGTACATTTTACATATATCTCGCTATATATAAATGTGTTTCTAACACGGCTGCACGTGCACTCATCACAGCTGCTTACTCAGCCCTCCCACCACAGATGGGACCGCGATAGACACATTACAAACGTATTTATATATAGAGATACTCTCGGATATGACATTGAAAAGCAAATACGTGAACACAGATTCTGGGCTGGCAACAACAACAATAGACTGCCCTCCGGAATTCATCCTGCCCTTTCAAGCGATGCCTGTCTTTAACCCCTGAAGTGCCGGTCCACGATCCGGGACCATTTGGTGTGGGCCACCCACCATCTTAGATGGCAGCTCCACCTCCGGGTCCCTCCTTGTCATCTGACATCATGGCGCAATGACGTTAGTTACCTGGGGAACCCCTAGCTTCCCAGGGATTTCCTAAGGAAATCCTATGGTGGAGATAGAGGTTCCTTTGATCTCCTGATCAATGGCAGCTGGAGGGGCATGTTTAGTATCAATGGAAAGGCCAGAGAATGGCCTTTTCAACGATACCAAACATGACCATGTTCAAAGTAAGACAAAAATAATAAAAATAATATAATTAAAAATGGGAAAAAAAAAAAACGTCTTTCGTGTTTTTTTTAAATTAATGCAGCAATATTGTTCTCATGTCAATTATAATGTGAACAATGCTGCTGCACTAATGATTTTTTCTATGGGAGGGTTTTAGCAAAAAATCATGTAATTTCCCAGAAAAAAAGGTAACAAGTTCCCATTTCTAATATTTTTATCAAGCACACTCCATAGAAAATATAACCACAAAGGCTCTGATGAAAAAATTTGAAAAAAATCACTTTACACACTATAGATGATTGAAAATTCTAATTTTATTGCAATTTTTGTTCTAATATTCAGGCAGGGCATGACGTATCCATATAATAATGACATATTATGAATCTGCCGAAAAAAGGATATATAGTATGTCTGGGTTGTATAATAAAACGTGACTTCAAATCGCGTTTAAATATGATGAGCAGAACTGGTAAAATAAGCTCAGCACACAGGTGTGAAATGGCTCAGAAGTGAAGGGGTTAAAATTAGGGATGAGCTGTTAGGGTTCGGACAGTTCGGAGTTCGACCCGAACTTTGTCAGTTCGAAAGTCCGCGAACTTCGAACTTTTTGGGTGTGTTCGGTTTCGAGTTCGAAAAAAAAGAAATTTTGAAAAAAGTATAGAAAATGCTTAAAAAAATACTAAAAAAATCTAGAAATAAAGAGACTCTTTACTGCAGAATATTATAAGCAACGGTTTATTAGATATTGAATTAAAAACTAATGTGTACGTGGAAAGATTATCAACTCTAAATGACCTCTGTTCACAAACGGGCATATCACCAGGTGTTTTTAGTCTGGTAATCAATTTGATACATTGTACACTATACGGAGGTACTGAGGGGGTGGGGTGGTGTCTGTTTCTGATTGAGATTTGAGAATTAATTTCCCTCTTAAAACATCCTAATATGCTGCATTTAACCACCCCTCACTTTAACAAATTTGGTTGGATAAAGGATCTCAATCTATTTGCGAGGAGGTTAGCCTTACATATTTTTATGGAGAAAAAGAAAGAGAGAGAAGCCAAAAATCTAGGAGTGTCCAGTGAAGACTATGTACACCTTGAAAATCTGTTGGCTCTCCTAGATGAATGTCCACCTGATTCAGCAAATTTCTCACAAAAATTTAAGCACAAAACCAAGTTTACTCGGTCATTTTCTGACTTTTCTAACTTAGAGGTCTTTGTCAACCTACTTACATCTGAGATTGAATCCATTAAAAATAAAGATCTAAAATGGGAATCCAATTTATCTCAGACTGAACAACTAGCCCTCAATGAATTACAGGATGTTCGCAATATCGTCATAAAACATTCCGATAAGGGAGGCAACCTGGTAATAATGGACCGCATTGCAATGTGTATGTTACATCTTAATGGCAAGGATGGATATAGGAGATTGGAAAGTGACCCTACTTTGTTGTTTACTAAAGGTTTGGAGACTCTATTAACACAAGGTGTACAGTCTAAACTAATATCTGATGACAACTACAAATTCCTACTCCCGAAATATCCCACTATACCAACTTTATATTGTCTTCCTAAGATACACAAATCTCTCATTTCTCCACCTGGTCACCCGATAATTTCGGGCAATAACTCACTGACCGAACGGGTCAGTGAATTTGTCGATTGTTACCTACGACCATTGGTACTTGATACTCCCTCCTATGTTAGAGACACCCAACACGTTCTTCAAAAACTGTCTGAAATTCATGTCTCTCCTGACCCTATTTTAGTCAGCCTTGATGTCATTTCACTATATAACAATATCCCCCACCTGGTGGGATTACAAGCTACTAAACATTTTTTGAGTGGAAAATATTCTGAACAGGAAACGGAATTTGTCTTGTCTCTTTTGGAGTATGTACTCAATCACAAATATTTCTTATTCCAAAATCAATTCTATCTGCAAACTCGCGGCACAGCCATGGGAACTTCTTGTGGGAAAAATTGTTTGTTTTCTCCACTGAGATGATGAGATTCACCAATTATGTCACTAAGTGGATGCGCTATATTGACGACATCCTGTTCCTCTGGCAGGGTCCTATCGAGATGTTGAATGAATGGTTGGCCCTCCTGAATAATAATGAGATTGGACTTGGTTTAACTCTGGTGGTTGGAGGTAATAGTATTGAATTCCTTGATCTCAATATCACCATCAATTCGAATCTAGAATTGATTACCATACTTCACCGTAAACCAACAGCAACCAATAACTTCTTAAATTGGTCCTCTCATCATCCACAAAATCTCAAGAGAGGGATACCAATAGGCCAATATTTGAGGGCCAGACGTAATTGTACATCCCTTCAAGATTTCCAACTAGAAGCCAACCTTCTAAAAGACATGTTTCTATCTAAGGGCTACCCGAGGAAATGTCTAAAGAGAGCATATCAAAGAGCCCTCTCAACTCCAAGGGATGAACTCTTGACCCCGAAAAAAAGAGATAATAAGACATTTATAAGATTTATTGCCGATTATGATAACGGCTGGCCCAAAGTAAAAATTATTTGTGAAAAATACTGGCCTATCTTACATATGGAAAAATCTCTAGAAAGAGTTCTTACTCCCACCCCTTCGTTTACAGCAATAAGGACAAAAAACTTGAGTGACAAACTGGTTCATAGTTTCTTACAATCAGAAAAAAACACATGTACTTGGTTGCAACAACCAGTGGCGGAAGTACCAGGGTCGCAGCGGTCGCAGTTGCGACCGGGCCCTGGCATTCCACCACTGGAGGGGGGCCCGGTGCCGCCCGCCAGATTCCGTCAATCAGCGCCGGAATCTGGAAGCCGCGCGCTGGCCGTCCCACTCCCTGCGAGCGGCCACTGACATGCGTCTTGGCCGCTCACGTGGGATAGGAACCACCTGACCAGCGCACGAGATCCTCTCGCGAGACCTCTGCGCTGATCAGGTGGTTTCCGGTGAGCGGCCAAGACGCATGCTTCCAGCGGCCGCTCGCCTCGGAGAAGAAAAGAACGTCGGCGGAGCCTGCCCTGGGGCCAGCAGAGGTGAGAGCTGGGGACCCAAATACCCATGAGAGCTGGGGGCCCTATATATACCCATGAGCTGGGGGCCGTATATACCCATGAGCTGGGGGCCCTATATATACCCATGAGCTGGGGGCTGTATATACCCATGAGCTGGGGGCCCTATATATACCCATGAGCTGGGGACCTATATACCCATGAGCTGGGGGCCCTATATATACCCATGAGCTGGGGGCCCTATATATACCCATGAGCTGGGGCCTATATACCCATGAGCTGGGGACCTATATACCCATGAGCTGGGGGCCCTATATATACCCATGAGCTGGGGGCCTATATACCCATGAGCTGGGGGCCCTATATATACCCATGAGCTGGGGGCCCTATATATACCCATGAGCTGGGGGCCTATATACCCATGAGCTGGGGACCCTATATATACCCATGAGCTGGGGGCCTATATACCCATGAGCTGGGGGCCCTATATATACCCATGAACTGGGGGCCTATATACCCATGAGCTGGGGACCCTATATATACCCATGAGCTGGGGGCCTATATACCCATGAGCTGGGGGCCCTATATATACCCATGAGCTGGGGGCCTATATACCCATGAGCTGGGGACCCTATATATACCCATGAGCTGGGGGCCTATATACCCATGAGCTGGGGGCCCTATATATACCCCTGAGCTGGGGGCCTATATACCCATGAGCTGGGGGCCAATATATATCCATGAGCTGGGGGCCTATATACCCATGAGCTGGGGGCCTATATACCCATGAGCTGGGGGCCAATATATACCCATGAGAGCTGGGGGGCCCTATATATATCCATGTGAGTTGTGGGGCAATATATATCCATGTGAGCTGGGGGCAATACTATCTTTGTTTTATTTTGCAGTGAAAAATAAGTAAAAATACATAGATCTTTTTTTTGGGGGGGTGGCCCTTCGTGGATTCTTGCACCGGGCCCTCAGATTTTTAGTTACGCCACTGGCAACAACCTAAAGGTGTTTATCAATGTACCCACTGTAAAGCTTGTAAATTTGTTAATAAGTCACAACAATTTACCAGCAATATCACCGGGCGTCACTATGATATCAGACAATTTATGAATTGCTCCAGTAAAATACTTGTTTACTTCATTACATGCGAATGTGGAGTACAGTACGTTGGTAAAACGATACAACAATTCAAACGTCGTATCCTTCAACATATCAACTCCGTTCATAACAACCTTGAGACCTCGGTCTCTGGACATGTCCGAAACCAGCACGACTCAGACCCCTCATGTATATCCTTCCAAGCTATTGAAAAGATGGTCTGCAGACCCAGAAAAGGAAATTTTGACAAGAATCTCTGTCAGAGAGAATCCTTTTGGATATACACACTTAAAACCTTGTATCCACATGGTCTAAATGAGGACTTTAATTATACACCATTTATTTGACCATTTGGTCTTTATTTTCCAATATGGTTCATTTTTCAGACATTTTTTGTTCTCTGTTTTCCTCTTTATACTTCACCAACCAGAATTCAATATTCATATCATTTACATATTAATATATAAACATTCTGTTAATTTCTGTTTAAATGAGTATGCAAATTGTACTTTTTTCTATATTTACATTTCCAAGACGCATATATATCTATATACTCCTTATTACTTTTTTGCTTTCCAATTATTGGGGCTGCCTTATACACATCCATTTCATTATTATATTTTTTATCTTAGTCACATTATTATCATTACATATATTCATCACCGACAGCTAGTCGCTTGTACTTCATGATAGTGGTATCAATTTGTTCTATTCATGATGGTTTGTCGTTTTTTCCCCTTCCCTTCTCCCATTTGTCCATCGCATCACCATATACAATCACAGCCACTATTCAATAACTTTATTTTTCATCGTTAATGGCTGTTTATTTTATTTTATATTTATCACTTTTTTTGACATTAGCATTAATATGCTTAATTCATCACCATCATTTGGGTTAATTTGAATTACTTAAAATTTGCTATAGGTGGTTATGTCTCTTTATAGACGTTGTTTACAGACCCATACCGTTTTAGAGAGATAAGTTCTTATCATAACCATCTAATTGCAGCTAATTTTTACTATAAATTAACCAGACCCAAGATTTTTTCACTTTTACATTTATTTTCTATCCAATATTTATTTTTATTCATTTATCATTATTCATTATTTCATATTTTTTATTTCATTATTATTATTTATTATCATCAATCAATATTTTTTATCATTATTATTCTTTATCGTCTATCCATTTTTCAATAACTTATGCCAGTTGTGATGTGGCTGATTGGTGAACGATGTTTCTTTCAATTATAAACACACATTTTTTCTTATTAGACTCTATAATTCTATTATTGTCATGATTAGTACAATTGGGCTTTCCTTATATATATTTTCGAAGGTTATACCATTCCTTCATTAAAACGAATGAAGTTAATGCCTATTCAACTGGCATATTTCTTGATTTAGATATGGATTTATTTGTTAATTTTATTTGACTCGATCTATTATCCTGTTATCCACATCAAATAAATCATTAAATAATGAATGTGGTAAAAACGGCTCCTGACACCTTTGTGTTACTATATAGCCATATGATGCAAGATCAAATTAAGTAACGAGTTTACCGAGGATAGTTCTTTATCATTTCGAGTATAGCATCATTACTATTACCACTATCGTATTTCTATGCCATTATGCTTTCAGTCTAATTTAGGCTACTCTTCAAATTACGATCTTATTATTCCTTCAAATTCACCCCGTTTAGCGATCACCCTGCCTTAGTGATGTTTACAATCTGGTAATTAGCATGATTAAACCATACTGTGATTAATTGCAATACGGCTTTGACTCTCGGATTCATATCGACACCATGGTGAAGCGAGATTTCCTCGCTCTATCAGTTACCTAGGTAGCTGAACTAAACATGGATCACCATTGGACCTTCGGAGTGTCAATCTTCATGGTAGACATATGATTTGACTGTCTGTTATTCCTCTGTCACATTGGTTAGTTTACTGGCTGGGGCGGAACATTCACAATTTAAATACCCCTGCCTTTCTCTTAGCCCGTAAGCACTCCTGACGAGCCATTTCTGGCGAAACGTGTGTCGGTGCACTTCGTAGGTAAGAACTCCCTGTTCCCAACCGGGGAATCTGTATCTTGAGACCCTGAATATACATATACACCCTTTTGTTGGGTCCCCTTGATAATGGAAATTTGGGCAATTATAGTGGTACGCTTATATTGGGCCATTTGAGCCAATTCCTCTAAACAGGAGACTCTTGCTTTTGTCCATTCTGCTTTTTTCTAGGCTTGTGCACCGATTTTTTTTCGGTTCGATTCGATTCGATTTTTCGGATGTTTAAACTTTTCGATTCGGCTCGTTTCGACCGATTTTTGTTTCGATTCGGTTCGGCTCGACTCGTTTTTCGTGTACATTTTTTTTTCGGAATATTGACCATTTTTCGTATTTTCGTGTCTCTTAGCTCGTTTTTTGTATCGACTTTCGTGATTTCGGAAATTTTCGTTTTTCGGAATTGTACATGTTTTCGGAATATCGACCATTTTTCGTATTTTCGTGTCACTTTGCTCATTTTTTGTATCGACTTTTCGTGATTTCGGAAATTTTCGTTTTTTCGGAACGTCTGTTCTCCTCGTTTCAAAGCAATAAATTTCGATTTGACACATTTCAAGTCCATTCGAAAATTCCGAAAATATTTTGTTTCGGCTCGGAAAACTTTTCGGATCTGCCATTTTCGGATCTAAAAATTTTCGGAAAATCGGCCGCATCCGAAAATACTTTTTTCACGTGCAGTTTTTCATGGTCTAATATTGTTACCTATCTTCAAACCTGTCACAATACCTTGAAGTGACCCTTGAAGGTCACTTACTGTATTGATCATTGATCACATCTTCTGCCGTTATACATAATAATTTTCTCAGCAGAATTGGTTTTGTTTTTATTATATATTGTTTTGTGAGCACTGTCTATTCATGTCCATTTGTCTGTCAATTTTAACTGAGTTCAATAAAAGTTAATTATTAATTCGGTCTCTGGGAGACACTAGTACTCTGATGTTTTCATCAGAGTAACTGAAGTTATTCGAATCATATAGGGGTAGTCCCTTTGGTCTCTCACTACCTTGCTTACCAAGCTTCCCTTCAATGCTTGACAATTTTTTCTGGTATTATTATTTTGTTACACTCTACCATTGAGGTAGCGATTGCTGCATTTAACCCTTTCGCTGCTGAGGCTTTTCACACCTCTGTGCTGAGGTCATTTTTACCGCTTTCGCTCATCATGTTTAACCACGTTTTGTAGCCATATTTTGATATATGACCCAGACATATTATATATCGTTCTTTCCGGCAGACTTGGCAGATTCATAATATGTCATTATTATATGTATACGTTATGTCATGTCTGTATATTATAACAAAAAATGCAATAAAATTTGAATTTTCAAAAATTTATTATGTGTAAAGTGTTTTTTTTCACATTTTAACATGCGATCGTTTGCGGTTATATTTTGTATGGGGTGCCACTTGTTAAAAAATTAGAAATGGGGTCTCGTTACATTTCTTTTTGGGGAAAATTTTGCTTTTTTTAACAAACGCACCGCATACAAAAATCGTTAGTGCAGCATTATTGTTCACATTATAATTGAAATGGGAACATATTGCTGCATTAACAAAACAAAACAAACAAAAAAACTTGTTTATTTTTTTTTAGATTTTTTTTAAATATATTTTTTTTTAAATTTATTTATTTATTTATTTAAAAAAAACATTTTTCATGCTCATGTTTGGTATCCTTGGAAAGGCCATGCTCTGGCCGATCCAACAATATCAAACATTAACCCCTAGCTGCCACGGATCGGGAGATAGGGGGTTCATTGGAACCCCCTATCTCCACCATTGGTGGCAGCTAGGGGTTAACTCCAGGACTGGCGTCATCATGCTATGCACGATGACGCCAGTCCTCAGGGGGAATTCCTGGAGGCTTGGCCGACATCCAAGATGTCAGCCAGCTCCAGGAGAGGATCATGATCCGGCGCTTTTCAGCGCCAATTCGTGATCCGGCTCCCCAGGGGTTAATCACAGCCACCGTTTGGATTAACCCTCTGCCCCCTGGCGATCGGGAGGGAGAGACCCCCCCCTCCCTTTCAGACGCTTCCTCTGCACATGCGGGGGGGGCACCTGAATTAGATGTCATCGCGCCGCCGCAATGACATCTAATTGCTCCGCCAGGGTCCCGAAGTGCTGGGCTGACATCCAAGATGTCAGCCCGCACTGGGGGGGCGCAGCAATCCGCCGGAATCCACTCAGCGCGTCCATAGCACAGGAGAACCACTTGGCTGGACGCGCTGAGCGCGTCCATAGCAGCCAAGTGGTTGACTGGTGTTTGAAAAAAATTCAAAATAACATCTAAGGCTAGGGTCAGATGAGCACATTTTGTACGGACTGTGCTTCCGTGCAGTACGGACGTACTTACTGACTGACAACAAGGTAGTGGCCAAACAGTCCGTTTTTTTCACTGACATATTTTTTGACTGATATAGCAGGGAAAATAAATTACAATGAAAAAACATTCTGTCCGTCAAAAATGCTGGACGTATAAATGCAGTCCATCTGACCTCATTTCATCACTCACATACAAAGCTACACGGACGTTGCAGACGTGGCGCACTCCGCACATCCGTTCTAGCAGTATTACGTTCTTGCCTAACCTGCGTCCGTTTGCTGCGTCCGCCATGCATCCGCACTTCTGTGCGGACGTACTTCATGTGTGGGGCTCCTTTGGTCAGAATGCTATGCTGCCACGGACGTACAAATGTGCGGCAACACGGACGTGATAACTGCGCTCGTCTAACCCCGGCCTTAAGCAATGTTATTTTTCACCTCGGGATTAAACATTCACAGGGTTATTCAGAGAGCGGTGAAAAGCAGGAGAATAACTGGAGAAGTGAAAATTCTAGGTCAAAATAGCCAAACCAGAAAAATTCTCCCATTTAACTCACTTTCCAATTTGGCTATTTGGTCTAGATTGTTCTCTTCTCCTGCCAGTTCTCCTGGCTTTCACCTCTCTCTCAGGGTTGTTCAGAGAAAGGTGAAAACCAGGAGAATGGCAGGAAAAGAGAACAATCTGGACCAAATAGCCGATTTGGAAAGTGAGATAAGGCTAGGGTCAGACTAACGCATTTTTCACAGCAACCGTCAAAAAGTGCGTCCGAATGCATTGCCGTATTTTTTCACGGAATGCACGAAAATGGTCATACAATGCGCATTTTTGTGCGTGATTTTTTATGGATCCAAACCAGGAAACTTTGAGTGTCTGGACGTTATGTTGGCCGGACATGAGCAGGGTCTGACGTCTCCAAATCATGCACACACGCCGCTAGTGGACGCAGCGCACTCTGTACGTCCGTACTAGCGGTTTTGCGTTCTCGAAAAAATGCGTTAATTTTCCACTTGCGTTGCGCAGCCGGACTTTCGTGTGACCGTACTTCGTATATTGGCCGTCATTGCCCGTCATTTGCTGCTAGTGCGGCAGTGATTAAGTGCGCCTAAACGCACGTTAAAAATTCGCTAGTCTGACCCCAGCCTAAATGGGAGAATTTTTCTGGTTCGGCTATTTTGGCCTAGAATTTTCCATTCTCCAGTCATTCTCTTGCTCTTCACCGCTCTCTGAATAACCCTGACAGGGTTATTCAGAGAAAGGTGAAACTCAGGAGAATGACTGAAGAGAAAATTCTAGGTCAAAATAGCCGAACCAGAAAAATTCTCCCATTTATCTCACTTTCCAAATCGGCTATTTGGTCTAGAATTTTCCATTCTCCAGTCACTCTCCTGCTTTTCACTGCCAAAAAATCTGTAACTTTTTCTGCGTGTCCGAAAATGTCTCCTCTTTTCATACAGACTGTCGCCCCAAGCAGTTGTTTATGGATAGATTAAAGGAAAAGCATTTACCATCATTTGAAATGTCATTTTTTGGTTTTTACATATTTCTATACATCCTAGAAATCCGCCACTTCACGGGCAGGTTATGGGGACCTCCTAGGCACGATATTTTAAGGAATTTTTCATTTTTATTGTTAACCCTTATTTCATGGAAAACTCACTGTCCCTTTAAAAACTTTTTTTTTCAACTTTTTGTCCTTGTTTCCTGTCCCCCAGGGCACTACCCGGACCCCCATACACCTTTTCTGGCAAATATCTAGCATATAGGCCCTCTTGGAGGGCACTCTAAAAACCGAATTTTCAGCCCCATTGACTTGTATGAAGTTCGGGTTCGGATCCGAACATTTGGAAAGTTCGGCTTCGGCTTCGAACCGAACTCGGGGAGTGTTCGGCTCATCCCTAGTTAAAATGTCCCAAAATGATCAGAAACGAAAAAATAAATAAATACTGCTGTGGACAAGTCTAAATATTACACAAATATGTGCAATATGGAGCTGATTGTCCCATGGGCATCCCATGCAATGCTCTTGTTGCTTAAAAGCGAAACAAATTGAGTACAAAATACCTTGAATAGAGAAAATGTCTTACATAGGCTGCATATTACAACACAACTGCATTATTATAGAGTGTAACTTATTTCTAGCTATAGCTTAGCTGTGCCTAAAGGCTGTGTTATTAGAGATACACTTATTATTATAAGTGACCTGCGCCTAGCTTCTCCCCGCATCACCTCTTCCCATGATAGACTGCAGGATTTCTCACGCGCAGCTCCCACCCTCTGGAACGCTCTCCCTCGTACTGTCAGACTTTCCCCTAGTCTCCCTTCCTTCAAACGCTCCCTTAAGACATTCCTATGCAGGGAAGCCTACCACCCGACTCAATGACGCAACCAGTCCATCACTGTCACCTAGCAGTCCATCACTGTCACCTAGCAGTCCATCACTCTCACCTTGCAGTCCATCACTCTCACCTAGCAGCCCGTCACTCTCACCCTGCAGTCCTCTCCTCCTGCTTCCTCTGCCAACCCTTCTAGGTTGTGAGTTCCCACAGGAATAAGGCCTTGATTTCCTCCTGTGTGGGTTTATCAACTGCTGTTTAATGTATTGTTACCCTGTCTATACTGTGGCCCATTATACAGCGCTGCGGAATATGCTGGCGCTATATAAATAAAGAATAATAATAAAATAATAATAGTTATCATTGATATAACACCAACATCGAGCTAAAACCTTATGAGACTTGATCGGGGACCCTCCGTAGGGCAGGCCACTTACAGTATGCTTGCTCTAAGGACTGACATAAAGCTTATTTTTGCTCACCATCACATGGACCCCTTCCGCAACGTGCCTACAGGGGCGTCAGCTACAACTCCTGATGAGGCCTAATAAGGCCGACAGGAATTGTGTATCTCTTGTTACTTGGCATTCCAGTTCTGGCCTCCTTTCTGATTGTCAACATTCTGATCTGCATATGGTATAGTCTTTTCTATAATGTTCAGGCTGGGTGGAGTGTACCGGCTGGGTGGAGTAGAGGTAACATCACTGCTCTATAACTGTGGAGACACAGGTTCAAATACTGGCACGAGCACCTCTCCAGTAAGTGTCCTTGGACAAGACACCTAACGGTACATACTCGCCACCCAGGACATACTTGAAAACAAGAGAAATCTCAATTTATCCTTCCTGGTAATCATACCTATAAAATCGTTTTCTTCATCGCCGCGCATCCGGTTTCTGTTGGCTGCGCGCGCAGCCAACAGAAGCCAGATGCGCAGCTTTGGAGAAACGCTGGATCCACGCGCAGCCTCTACCCCTCGACCGCGTGCGCATCCAGGAGAACAGGATGCACACGCAGCAGCCGGGTAGAAGCTGCGCACGCATCCTGTAGAGCCGGATGCGCACTCAGCCAACAGCCGTCTGCTGCGAGCGCATCCGCCTCTACAGGATGCGTGCGCAGTCTCTACCAGCTGCTGCGCGCTCATCCTGTTCTCCTGACGCGCGGATCCAGCGTCATGAGCTGGGGGCTTATATATCCATATGAGCTGGGGGCAAATATACCCATGTGAGCTGGGGGCAATTATACCCATGTGAGCTGGGGCACTTATACCCATGGGAGCTGGGGCACATATACTCAAGGGAGCTGGGGCACTTATACCCATGTTTGCTGTGGGCAAATATACCCATGTGCGCTGGGGACACTTAAACCCATGAGAACTGGGGCACTTATACCCATGTGAGCTGGGACACTTATGCCCATGTGAGCTGGGGGCACTTATACCCATGGGAGCTGTGGCACTTATACCCATGTTTGCTGGGGCAATTATACCCATGTGAGCTGGGGGCAATTATACCCATGTGAGCTGGGGGCACTTATACCCATGGGAGCTGGGGGCACTTATACCCATGTTTGCTGGGGGCACTTATACCTATGTTTGCTGGGGGCAATTATACCCATGTGAGCTGGGGCAATTATACCCATGTGAGCTGGGGGCACTTATACCCATGGGAGCTGGGGGCACTTATACCCATGTTTGCTGTGGGCACAAATATACCCATGTGCGCTGGGGACACTTAAACCCATGAGAACTGGGGCACTTATACCCATGTGAGCTGGGACACTTATGCCCATGTGAGCTGGGGCACTTATACCCATGGGAGCTGTGGCACTTATACCCATGTTTGCTGGGGCAATTATACCCATGTGAGCTGGGGGCAATTATACCCATGTGAGCTGGGGGCACTTATACCCATGGAGCTGGGGGCACTTATACCATGTTTGCTGGGGGCACTTATACCCATGTTTGCTGGGGCAATTATACCATGTGAGCTGGGGGCAATTATACCCATGTGAGCTGGGGGCACTTATACCCATGGGAGCTGGGGGCACTTATACCCATGTTTGCTGGGGGCAAATATACCCATGTGCGCTGGGGCACTTATACCCATGTGAGATGGGGCACTTATACCCATGTGAGCTGGGGGCACTTATACCCATGTTTGCTGGGAGCAAATATACCCATGTGAGCTGGGGCAAATATACCCATGTGAGCTGGGGTCAATTTTGCCCATGTGAGCTGGGGTCAATTTTACCCATGTGAGCTGGGGCAATTATACCCATGTGAGCTGGGGGGGCACTTATACCCATGTGAGCTGGAGGCCCTAATACCCATGTTAGCTGGGGGCAAATATACCCATGTGAGCTGGGGGCAGTTATACCCATGTGAGCTGGGGGGCAATTATACCCACGTGAGCTGGGGGAAATTATACCCACGTGAGCTGGGGGAAATTATACCCATATGAGCTGGGGCAAATATACCCATGTGAGCTGGGGGCAATATATATATACATGTGAGCTGCTTCACTTAACAATAGACTGCCCTCTGGTCAGGCTTTCCACCTAGTATACAGTAATATATATACAGTTGTGTTCAAAATTATTCAACCCCCACTGAAATTGAGTGTTTTGGCCAGTTTGACATTGATTTTGATCATTCAGTCATCTTGCTTACAATTAAGATTATCAATCTTAGTACTTAGTACAACATCCTTTTACAGTTATAACAGCTTTTAAACGTGAAGCATAGCTTGACACAAGTGTCTTGCAGCGATCTACGGGTATCTTCGCCCATTCGTCATGGGTAAAAGCCTCCAGTTCAGTCACATTCTTAGGCTTGCACACTGCAACTGCTTTCTTTAAGTCCCACCAGAGGTTCTCAATCGGATTTAAGTCAGGTGACTGCGATGGCCACTCCAAAATGTTCCAGCCTTTAATCTGCAACCATGCTCTAGTGGACTTGGAGGTATGCTTGGGATCATTGTCCTGTTGAAAGGTACAACGTCTCCCAAGCCTCAGGTTTGTGATGGACTGCATCACATTGTCATCCAATATCTCCTGGTACTGAAGAGAATTCATGGTACCTTGCACACGCTGAAGCTTCCCTGTACCTGCAGAAGCAAAACAGCCCCAAAGCATGATTGACCCCCCGCCATGCTTCACAGTAGGCAAGGTGTTCTTTTCTTCATAGGCCTTGTTTTTCCTCCTCCAAACATAGCGTTGATCCATGGGCCCAAACAGTTCTAATTTTGTTTCATCAGTCCACAGAACACTATCCTAAAACTTCTGTGGTTTGTCCACATGACTTTTGGCATACTGCAGTCGTCTCTTCTTATTCTTTGGAGACAGCCTGGGAGTTCTGGCATGGAGGCCTTCATTACGCAGTGTGCGCCTTATTGTCTGAGCTGAAACTTCAGTACCCACATCTGACAAATCTTTTCTCAGTTCCTCAGCAGTCACACGGGGACCTTTCTCCACTCTACGCTTCAGGTAGCGCACAGCAGTCGAAGTCAGCATCTTCTTTCTGCCACGACCAGGTAGCGTTTCAACAGTGCCCTTTGCCTTGAATTTGCGAATGATGCTTCTTATGGTCTCTCTTGGTATGTTTAACATCTTTGCAATCTTCTTATAGCCATTGCCCTTCCTGTGAAGAGTAATCACCTCTTCTCTTGTCTTCCTGGACCATTCTCTTGACTTCACCATGTTTGTAACCACACCAGTAAATGTCTAGAAGGAGCTGAGTATCACAGTCATTTTAAAGCTGCCTAATTGGTGCTTATTATGCTTTATTGCTGCTCCGTGACATCCACAGGTGTTTTCAATACCTGATTAAAAACACTTGAATGAACCTCTGTTCTTCAGAGTGGTAGTCTTTAAGGGGTTGAATAATTGTGTCAATGAAGAATTCACAAAAGAAACATTTACTACTGTATTACAAAACCAATTGATGTCATTTTAGTTGCATATGGTTCTTTAAAAAGTCCTTGTAGGATTTCATTCTGAATACAATTACAAATGTACACTAAATTCCCTAAAACCCTTTACAGCATTGGGGGTTGAATAATTTTGAACACAACTGTATATATATATATATATATATATATATATATATATACAGTTATTTATTTTTATTGAGAAAGTGTCACCATTGAGCTAAAACCTCATGAGACCTGAGCGGGGATCCACTGTAGGGCAAACTACTAGTGCTGCCGCCTGTTCTCAGGACACCCATAAACTTTGTTTATTTTTTCAATATAACAACAAGAGCTCTGATATTCTCCACATACAGTAACTGCCAAATGACGTTTTCACGGTATTTACCTGGATATTTCTGTAATGCTCTCCTGTTCAGTTGTGGTCGCATGTCTTCACCATAGCAACGCATTCCTGTTCTCTGCTGACGAGAGAGGACCGTGTTGAGGACTTCCAAGGTCAATGTGATCTGCTCTCAGAGTTGATTCGGTTACTATCGTCTTCCTGTAATATTGACCCAATCCCACCAGTCTTCTCCGACCTCTCTCACTGAGAGGGACAAAGTATCTACAGACCTACCACTTGCTGAATATGTTTCACTGACTCTACAAAGAGTGTTTGGTTATCCCAGATGATATACAAACCATCATGTCTGCACACAGCCATCCGGCTATGGTCAAAGCAATGTAATTCACATTTTTATCCAGTAGCACCAAAACACTATTAATGCTTACGTGGGGAGAGGGGCATCATTATAGCCATAGACGTGCGCACGGGGTCTGCCGGGTGTGCCCAGGCACACCCTAATGTTGGGTGAAGGGTTCTTCTTTGACGCCTACATTGAATGTGGATGTTCCTTATCTGAACATGAGAAATAGCATAAACATTGACAGTATAACGGCATAAACATTGATTATTTATAACTAAACATAACTTTTTTGTACAGAATTATCCAAACATAGATATGTAATTAATAAATATTCCAGGGGTGCAAACCCTAATGAAATGGACTGCGCACGCCATTGATTATAACAATGATAATGTAGAGAATGACCTGAAGAAGGCGAGCAAAGCAATTAAGACAATATTTATCTGATTAATAAATGCTATCTTTATTTGTCTTACGATTCTTTACCGCAAACAGGTATTGGCAACAACTACAATGCTACTATTGTCACCCCTCCACCAGGTAAGAGCTGCTTAGTACTCAGAGTATCCACAAATTGATCAGTTTAATCATTGAAACCTAAAATCCAACGCAGAAAAAAAATCACATCCTTTGCTCCCATACATCACTGAGAAAGGGACACTGGAGGGTTTGAAGGGACACTAGCACTAACATACTATAGCGTGTTTATTTGTACATTACAAGCAAAACACATTATAAAACACTTTATATAACGCTTTATAACACATGCTGCTGTTTTTATTTCTTTCTTTGTTTGAAGTAAATGCATGTAAACAGCAAAAATAAAGTTAGGATTTTTTTATCTCCCGTTTCCATTTTGTGGATTTTTCCCATGACTCAACAATTACCAAACTCATATGGCAAGTCTGGCTTTACACCTGTGGCATAGGATAAAAGTAGTGTAGAGGCAATGGGACAGGGGAGGTAATGTTTAGACAAGGTTGTAGGGGGTCTATTATGATGCCAAGGCTACATGGCAAATATCACACAATGGATGCAAAATTGCATTACAATGGATATATATATTGCCCCTGCTCACATGGGTATATTTGCCCCAGCTCACATGGCTCAATGGATGGAAAATATCACACAATGGATGCACCCAGTGACACATAGAGGAAAATATCACACAAAGGATGCACCCAGTGACACATATAGAGGAAAATATCACACAAAGGATGCACCCAGTGACACATATAGAGGAAAATATCACACAATGGATGCACGCAGTGACACATATAGAGGAAAATATTACACAATGGATGCACGCAGTGACACATATAGAGGAAAATATCACACAATGGATGCACCCAGTGACACATATAGAGGAAAATATCACACAATGGATGCACCCAGTGACACATATAGAGGAAAATATCACACAATGGATGCACCCAGTGACACATAGAGGAAAATATCACACAAAGGATGCACCCAGTGACACATATAGAGGAAAATATCACACAATGGATGCACCCAGTGACACATATAGAGGAAAATATCACACAATGGATGCACCCAGTGACACATATAGAGGAAAATATCACACAATGGATGTGCCCAGTGACACATAGAGGAAAATATCACACAAAGGATGCACCCAGTGACACATATAGAGGAAAATATCACACAATGGATGCACCCAGTGACACATATAGAGGAAAATATCACACAATGGATGCACCCAGTGACACATATAGAGGAAAATATCACACAATGGATGCACCCAGTGACACATATAGAGGAAAATATCACACAATGGATGCACCCAGTGACACATATAGAGGAAAATATCACACAATGGATGCACCCAGTGACACATATAGAGGAAAATATCACACAATGGATGCACCCAGTGACACATATAGAGGAAAATATCACACAATGGATGCACCCAGTGACACATATAGAGGAAAATATCACACAATGGATGCACCCAGTGACACATATAGAGGAAAATATCACACAATGGATGCACCCAGTGACACATATAGAGGAAAATATCACACAATGGATGCACCCAGTGACACATATAGAGGAAAATATCACACAATGGATGCACCCAGTGACACAGAGAGGAAAATATTACACAATGGATGCACCCAGTGACACATATAGAGGGAAATATCACACAATGGATGCACTCAGTGACACATATAGAGGAAAATATCACACAATGGATGCACTCAGTGATACATATAGAGGAAAACATTTCCTTAACTAAACATACAAGAGAAAAACAAACACATGTAAGATATCAGTAACATCAAATAAACACAATAAGGACATTTCTTTTTATTGTGGTATACAAAGGTGTCAACTCCAGGTATGTTCGAGATCGCTCAACCCATGCTGACGGGGTTTCCGTCAAAAAGTCGGGCCCCTTTCACTCAGCGTTCCATTTCACTAATTTAATTTTTTTTAAATCATTTTGCCTCCTCTTCTGCTTACCTGATGTTACAAGCAGAGGGCTAAATCCCTTGGTGGACCATCAAGGGGATAATAAATGTTCCCTAGTGTGAACCTCTTCCTGGTGAAATCCCTCCCTCGGTGACAAGTCAGAGTCCTCTTACTGGCCTCTGATGCTGCAGCCCACCGGGAAATGTCTTGGTGTCCTGGTGAGCCAGTCCTGGGTGGCAGGGAGGGGCCCTTACATCTGTACCACTTAGACACGTTGCACAGGGTTTGGGAAGTACCAGGGCCCTCTGGAGCAACTGGGCCCCTTAACCTATCATGGACCCCTGAAGGCAGCCCGGCATGCTGAGCATTTTTTAAGATCACAGGGCAAAAGAATGGACACGCACAAGATTTTTCTGGTTTCTGCTGGACAATACAAATATCATTGTAAAGTGTTTTTCTGTGGCGTTCTCAAACAGAATATGATAGAGTATTATAGGGAGGGAGAGACCATTAACTGGTAATATTGGGACAGTTCTTAATATAATCCAGAATATTAATCTTCTTTATTATGAAAACAGATCAATTGATCCCTCATTTGCGTTTGTGTCACTTATTACAGAATATATATTATACATACATAATAAACATGCTTTGAAATGAACTCTAAATTATGTGTGTGCGTCTCCACATTTAAAAGGATATTCTAGAACCTTCACTACCAGGGGATTAAAAAAAAAAAAACACTGCCAGGAGCCAATGGTTTAATGGAAAATCAATTTAATGAAATATACAGTAAGAAATATTTGGGAATATTCCCAGTGTATTCCTTACTATAACCTATCTGGCAGCGAGACGTCACCATCTGCTGGCCAAAAGGAGTTACTGCAGTTCAGGGCTCCGTGCAGGATCTGCTGGAGAGATGACACTAAGACACATTCCCAGCTCATTTTATAAGTTGTTAGGACCTTGGACATCATGCCTGGGGTGCTAAAGCCTTAGGGTATGTCCTGGAGCCCAAACGCAAGTGAAGTTTGTTTGCAACATGCAAATTTCATTTGCAATGATGCAGCATAGCTCCAGGGCCGGATTTTCATCTCAGGAGCCTGTATGGTCAGAAATCAGAAGCGCCACCCCCTCAAAAAAAGTAAAACAACAAATAAAGCTTGGAAAAATACCTTGTTAATTTTTTTGTTTTGGGGAAAACAAAAATACTACATATATTAAAAAAAAATGTAAAACAGGGTAAATTTAAAATATATATATATATATTTTTATAATTTTAGGTGGGGAACCTTACTCTGTCTAAAGAGAAAAATGTTTGTTTTTTCAGTTATACAGAGCAAGGTGCACATGCCTACTTTGCCTAATTGTAAATCCAGCTCTGCATAGTTCCAGATGGTGTTAACATGATCTACGGCTGCTGCTGATCATGTACAGGTTCACATTAGTGAAGGGGCTAGGCACCATGACCACTCTGACTGAAACAAGTGGTCTTTATGGCTGGATTCTTGCACCTCTTCCTTTCCATGCTCCCAAACCACAATGACAGCACATCAAATAAGAGGTCTTCCCTCCACCATGGAGCCTGTCTGTCATTCGAGTTGTTTATTGCTATAATAGCGCGTGATGATTAAGGAAGAGAATCATTCAACTCTCATCATAAACACAACACAATGCCAAAGCATGCGCACTGACGTTGTGTATTCTTCTCAATGAGACGCTATGGTGGAAGTGTTTGATTGGCTGTGTGTATGCTAGCTGCGCATGCGCACTTTGTCCATGATGCCTGATTCTCCTGGCTCAGTAATTGCATGACATTACACAGTTACTCTCAGGCTAGGGTCAGACGAATGCATTTTTTTGCGTCGTCCGTGAAAAGTGCGTTCGAACGAATGGACGTATTTTTTCACGGAACATGCGATAGCATTTTCGGCCGTGATTTTGTACGGATCATCAATAAAACCCTTTTTGTGTCTGGACGTTATGTTGGCCGGACATTAGCAGCGCCTGACGTCTCCTAATCACGCACACAAGTACTAAGTACTAGCGGTAACACTTTCTCGAAAAAATGCGTTTGTTTGCCACTTGCATTGCGCAGCCACACTTTTGTGCGGCCGTACTATGTATATTGGCCGTCATTTGCTGCTACTACGGCCGTGATAAAGTGCGGCTGCATGCGCGTTCGTACTGCGTTCATCTGACCCTAGCCTAACCCGTATTTAACTCCTGATATTTCAGATCCTTCTAAACAGACCATGAGCATTGCGATTATTTCCTCGCTCAGCGCCTTGGCTGGGATCTTCATACTGTGTGGGATCCTGGTCTTACTGAAGAAGAAAGGTGAGCAGATGTTACCCTTATTAATATAGGGCCCTATTACATTCTTCGTGCTAACGTCAGCGCGTGCACAAAAACGCATTAATGCGAAGGGTAAAACCCTTTGCGCTCAACGTCGTTTTACAATGTCAGCGCAACAAACGCGCATGTACGTCTACCGCGGGTGAACCTGTACGAACGCTGCTCGAGCTTACTGTACATCGCGCGTCCTATACTTAACATTGCGAGCGCAAATGCGTTTGTGTGCTGGTACGCGGATGGTTTTACAATCTATGCGCAGGATGTAACGCACAGCGTTTGTGCGCATAATTTTAGCAACTCCTAAAAGCTGGTGTTAACGGCAAATTCTATCAACCTGCCGAACCCAAATACACCAGCCCAAAAAAAAATACGCAGCAAAGTATAGTTACACATTCTACACGTACCCAAACCAGTAAAATGGAGAAGTTGTGCGTGTTTTTTTTTTTTACAGCATATATGCACAGATTGACTTTGACAGGCGCAAAAACTTAACGTGAGATAATTGTGGTTCTTAATTCTGACTGGCTGAATCGCGTAAAAAAAACAGTCCGCACACTGATTTCTGCGCGCAACGTTGCATATCCGTTTTAAGCACGTTATTTTTTGACGGATGGAAAAGATGCGCGAGGATTGTAATACCAGCATTGGTTTACGCGCGTTAACGTTTAATGCTTCGTGCAAAAATCCACGCGTTGCGCGAGCGTTTATGCATGAAGAATGGAATAGGGCCCATAGCCTTTAATTTGGTTACAAAAAAATAATAACAAAATATTCGTAAAATAATACTCTATGTACTTGTGGTAAAAATAATAAAAACAAGCAAAGAACTGAATAAGATCTCTCGCTCGAAAAGACACAAGCGGTTATTCAAAAAGAGATGATCTGGCCCTGAAAAGGCACTGAATAGTGAATTTCCCCATACATTTCGTGGCCAGACGGCTAATCAGAAAGCAGGCAGGCCACCAGATTTTGGCGAATTGCCTCCACGTACGGTACCTGTTCGACGTCAGTGAAATCCCCATAGAGAAGCAATGGTTAATCTATTCACAGACACCGAACAGCTGAGGAATGTCAGTGAAATGCCCTGCTGTTCGGTGTTTTCATTCGGTAGGTTTATTCAGGAGAATCCCATAGGATTCAATGTTAAAAATATTCCTGTTTTAATTCAATATCTAATAAACCGTTTATTATTTTTTTCTGCATCAAAAAGTCTCTTTATTTATAGATTTTTTTTAGGATCTTTTAGGCATTTTTTCGGGATTTTTTCTGCATACATTTTTTCCTGTTTTTTCTTTAATAGAGTTTTTTCTTTTTTCCGTAACAGCCCTTTTTATTATCATCATTCATAGGATCTTATATGTTAAATCCAGGCATTTTCGTTCAGTAGTTTTTTCGCAAACAGCGTTTCAAATCTGACACTTTCAATCGTATTGCGTTTTTTGTTTTTTTACCCGTATGGCGGCTTGCTGGCTTTATTCTGCAGCTGGTTGGCGCTGCGTCCGGCGGCTCATCGGCTGCGTTTGGCGGGTTTGCGGCGGTTGGTAACGTGTTTGCAGTGGTTTATTGAAGCCGATCATTTATAATGTCAGTGCCATATTTAAAAAAACGGCACAGACTCACCGGAATGATTGAATTCAATCATTTCGGCAGCTTTGCGATGGCTTTTCTTCGCACTCCAGGACCCTGCGGTGAATGCAGAATTCACCGCAGGGACAGGAAATCTGCGCCTGCATGTTTCCCCGTAGCGTCCCCATTTTAGAGCTATATTCTGGGCCGGGCGCTGTCTCACCACCTCACCCCTTAGTGTAACATTGACTGTAGCGAAACTCGCAATAGCGCTTTTGCACTGCCACGAGTATCACCTCCCGGAGTCCATAGGATGCCATGGGGGGCTGCGCTGCCGGGCCCGCGAGCCCTGCACGATCTTGCTCGCACGAGACCTGCGCTCCACTGCGGAGTGATAGTGGAGGGAGACTGGGATCTATTTGTCCCCAGTCTCTCTCTGCTCCCAACCAGGAGAAGCGGTGGTTTGGGTATGTATCTGAGAGGTAAGTATCTGATTTTATTGGGAGAGGGGTTTAGGGGGTTCTAAATGGTTCTGCAAAAGCTGAACCAGTTCGCACCAGCTTTTAGGTGTAACTAAAATATGTGTTAACCCATCGGTGCGGCAATTAGCGCTAACGCTTTGTAATACCTTACTTATGCTAACGCTAATTTATATTGCTACGTATAGGATGCGCAAAGTACAGTAAGTTTGCGGAAGCTAGTGCAAACATCGATGCGCTACTGGATTTTTTCACGGGTTTAACGCCAGGAATGTAATATGGGGGGCAGGCGTTGAAGTCACATATCCTGACATAATAACAGCTACTCATCCAAACGCAGGAATAGAGCTCTTAGTACGGTAATATTCTGACCAATTCATATATTTCTCGTTTTTTGCAATTTCAGGTGTTATATGCAAAAGAGCGAAAAGCATGTGAGTAAAAATAATTTCACTTCTATATATAGGAATATTTATCTCTGTCCTTCACTCTCTATGAGATAAACTTCACCCCAAAAAATACAAAATAAGATTTCCTGCCGAAATAACCCACTGGTTTCTATCTCCATGCGCTTTCAGGACCTCCTGGTTTCAGTTTGCTCACACATTTCTGTAACGATAAGCAATGTATCCCTCTAGGCGCGCAGAGTATATGATTCTTCAACGTATTTGTCAACTTTTATAGCGATAAACCTGCACATGAATGGCGAACCAACGAGTGAAAATATTAATATAAAAATGTTCCTGGTGCATAAGGGATGAACGATAGGTGCATTTATCCATCTATATACCCTAGAACTAATCAACTTTTATGCAAGAATGTTTACAGCAATGCACTCAACCACAAGTCGCTACCCAGCAGGTAAAAATGGCGAAGTAGACATCGAGACGACAAGCGAGCATTTCGATTCACGTATGGAGAATACTGTATATGCCACCAATGGTTAAGTGCATATACTGTAGGATGTGTTCTGTAAAAATAATAGTGCGACTTAGATAATACGTCTTGTCTCAGTCCTCCAGAGATAATCGTGGAGTGTCCAGTGGATTCAGGTGGTGGATCTCTTCCTGGATTAACTCTTGTGCCACTCTCAAAATCCTGTTCAAACCAGGCTTCCCATAAAGAACCAATTTGATGGAACACGTGGGCGTCCTGTGGAGTCAAGTGTATAGAAAAGAGAGAGACAATTGCGCAGTACACAGCGGTACCAGCACCTGTCTATCCCCTAGGGGGTACTAACGAAGTACAGAGCCCCTGACCTGGCTCTGAGGGGGTCTCGCCTGCAGGGTATTTCATGGCAACCCTCTGCCCTCTGGGAACATTTTGCCAACCCGAACCAGCTTATCGGTGGAAAAAGGAAACATAAAAATCACCCGGTGATGGGTCAAAAAGGCGATATTTATTAAAATATATATAAAAAAACGCACTAAGTGTGCAACTGAGACGCGTTTCGCCGAAGATGCGTCTTCATCAATCAGTCACGTCTATTTCGCCATTTTTACCTGCTGGGTAGCGACTTGTGGTTGAGTGCATTGCTGTAAACATTCTTGCATAAAAGTTGATTAGTTCTAGGGTATATAGACAGATAAATGCACCTATCGTTCATCCCTTATGCACCAGGAAAAATTTTATATTAATATTTTCACTCGTTGGTTCGCCATTCATGTGCAGGTTTATCATATATCAAAAATCATATACTCTGCGCGCCTAAAGGGATACTTTCTTTAACTATCTCTCGTGTTTTTGGATGTCAAACATATCCCTTGGGGCTGCGTGGAGCAAATCTAATTCATTCAACTACATCGTTTGTAGCGCCATTAGTCCCTACACTTTTACTACAGCCATTTCTGTAATGAGGTCTCTGCAACCCCACATATCTTACACATTGTTTCCTCCTCACACTTTAGGAGTTATTCAAAGAATGCCGAATTTGCCACCGAATTGCACTGTACGGTGCAATTTCGTGGCAATTCGGCTATTCAGAAAGCTGGCAATTTACCAAATACTGGCAAATTGCCAGCAAGGTAATACGGTGCAGTTCACTGCAGATCGGCGACATTCGGAGGCAGTGAGTTGTCCAATAGAGAAGTAATGGTTAATCTATTCATAGAACGCCAAACTTCACCGAAATGTCAGTGAAATGCCCTGATTTTCAGTGACAAGGTTTGATGGCTTTAAATGGGCGAACCCCATAGGTTTCAATGTAAAAATTATTCCCTTTTTATTAACTTTTTATTCAACGGTTTATTCTATTAATTTGCAGCAAAAAAGTATTTTAATTTCTTCGAATTTTTAAGGCATTTTTCAGCAAAATTTTTGATTCCGATTTTTTTTTATTGTTTTTATTTTTTATGGCTTTTTTATTCTGTAATAGACCTTTTTATTTTTATTCATAGTATCCTTTATATTATTTTCATGCTTTTTTGTTTTAAACGTCGCATTCGGCTGGTTTATCGGAGGCATTTGGCAAGTTGGCTTGCCGCTCAGGGACCCTGCCGTGCATGCTGATTTCACCATAGGGTTGGTGAATTGAGCTCGCTGAAGGGCGCCGAACGAGAGAGCACTAAAATGTCTGTTTCCTCTTGTTTTCTCTTCATACATTGGTTCCTCCTCACACTTTGTTTTCTCCTCATACATTCCCCTTGTTTCCTCCTGTACCTGTATATCAAATGTTGTTCAGTCTCAATGAATTGTAAGCCTGTCTAGACTGTGCCCACGGCTCAGCGCTGCGAAATATGCTGGCGCTATATTAATAAATAAATAATAATAATACATTGTTTACTCCTCACACTTTCAGGATTATTCAAAGAGAATCGAAAAGTCACCGCACGTTCGGTGACTTTTCGTTCTTTTCAATTCGGCTTGATTCGGTGATCCCATTTCAGCAACCTTGCGGTGTATTCAGCAAGCACCACGGGGTCGCCCTTATGCAGGGAAAAGTCGCCGCAAACCCGCCGAAAACTCACCGCAAAACCAGGGGGAATGCACACCAAAACACACGAAAACATCTGGATTAACCCCGCCGAACATGCCGGAGAAACTTGAGCAGAAGCCGATTAGAGCGCAGAGCAGCCGCAAAAACCCAACACCGCAGACGAATGGAGTGAAAAAAAATAAAAGACAGTGCGCTTGAATGTTTGAAAAGTGAAACGCTGTTTGCAAACAAACTACTGAGCGAAAACGTCTGAAATTTACATATAAAGATCCAATGAATGATAATAAAAAGGGCTGTTACTGAAAAAAAATAAAACGTTTAAAAAAAAATTAAAAAAATACAGAAGCAAAAAAATACGGACAAATGCTTAAAAGATACGAAAAAATCTATAAATAAAGAGACTTTTTACTGCAGAATATTATAATAAACGGTTTATTAGATACTAGGTGGAAAGCCTGCCCAGAGGGCAGTCTATTGTGGTTGTCGCCAGGTCAGAATTCACATCCACATAGTTTCTTTTCTTTTTTTTTTTTTGTATTCAAAATTTTTATTAAAAGGGCGCGTCAGTACATGTATCGAGTTGAAGTACAGACTTGTCAGATAATGGTAGTTAAGTAAAAAACAAAACTGTCAGTGATGCGATATAAGTACACAAAGAGAACATCAAATAAGCAGGTCCATACGTATGAGCTATAGTTAGACCCATAAATTGGTGCAGTCCAGCCACAAGTGATCCGCAGGCAATCCAGATCCTCTTGTCGTTTATATGAGGCGTGCATAGGGTACTATAGTGGATGGTCTCGTATGAAGTGTGGGACATTGTAAGCAAGGATAGAAGGAGAAGAGATAGTTCAGAGGAGAAGAGTGGGAGAGGTGTGAGGGAAGGGGGGGTATGAAAAAGAGAGAGAGAAGGGAGAGAGAAGAGAAAAAGAGAAAGAGAGAGAGAGAGAGGAGAAAGAAGAGAAAAAAAAAGGGGGGATGAGGAGTAGGGGCGGAGGGAAACACCACGATGGAGTCCAGCGTGCCACCCGCGGGACCGTTCCGTCTCCCACCACCACCACCGGAGGGGAGGATGTACCAGCGTCCGACCCAGAGCCACCTAAGTGCGCGCTTCTCGTGTCGCCTCAACCGCCGGAGACCCATCCCCGTGATAGTAAGGGCCCATAGTGGTCAGCCGACCGAGATATCAGTGCAGGCCGGAGCCATCGGGTCTCGGTGTGTCTATGGTCCCCTATCCTGTGCAGTCGGCGGTGGGAGCTCAAGCTCCAATCGTCGGCGAAGTGCGGCTGAGGAAACAAATTCCTGCCATTAGTACCAAGTTTGGTAGAACGCTTGCGTGGAATCTTCCTGTGCAGCGATCCGCTCCTCCACTCTGAACATTTCATCCACCTGGGATATCCATTCCCGGAGGGAGGGGACGGATCGGCGTTTCCAGTGCCTTGGAATCAGGTGGCGCGCCGCCAGCAGCAGACGGAAAGCCACCGATTTTTTAAAAGAGGCCGTCGGAAAGCCCAAGAGTAAGAGGAGGAAGGTCCGAGGTGTGTGTTCCAGTGTAACATCTGTCACCTCCCGGATCACTTCCCCCACCCACTTCCAGTAGGTTTGTACCAGCGAGCAGGACCACCAGATGTGGAGATAGGAACCAAGTTCCTTGCCACAGCGCCAGCATGTGGGGTCCGTAGATCCAGTGAATTGGAACACACGAAGTGGCGTGTAATACCAGCGGGTCAGAATTTTGTAAGACGTTTCGTGGTATCTCACCGCCTGCGTGCCATGGTGGGTCAGAGAGAGGATCGTAGTCCACTCCGCATCCGATATCGTTAGATTCAGTTCAGCTTCCCATATTCCCATAAAGGGAGGAGATTCCGAGTCTCTCGATTGGAGAAGAGAGTATAGGGTGGAGATGCCATGGTTCAAAGAGAGACTTAGTGAGCAAAAGCGTTCAAACGGAGTGAGCGCTCGGGTTAGTTTGTGCCCCTCCGGGAGGGTACCCAGATAGTGACGTATTTGTCCAAAGTTAAATCTGTCCAGGAAAGACAGTGGTGGGAGGTCAATGCGCGATGTGAGAGCCGCCAGTGTGGGGATGTGAGCCACATGCATGGCGAGGAGTCTATCTCCCTCCACAAGGTGGCGACGTAGAGAGGTCCTAACCCCCGGTGTGAAAAGGGGGTTCGATATTAGGGGGAGCAGCGGAGAGGGACTGGAGGAGAGCGCATGCGAGAATTTCAAGCGGTCCCACAGACGCAAAGTGGTCCCTATGAGGGGGTGAGTACGGGCCGCGTTTGGCACTGCCTGGTGTGGTAGCCATGGTAACGTCCACAGCGGCACCCCTAGGTCCGTGCCCTCTAGATCCAACCACCCTCTCCTACCCATGGTGGAAGACCAATCAACCAGCCGATTGAGTTGGGCTGCCCTATAATAGGTGAGCAGATCTGGGAGCGCCATGCCCCCTGCTTCCTTAGGTCGGCATAGTACCGCGAGTCGCAGTCTGGGCTTACGCCCCGCCCACACAAATTTAATCATTTCTGACCGGAATGATTTAAAGAAAGACCCCGGTATAGTTACTGGTACAGTTTGTAACAGGTAGAGTATGCGGGGTAACACATTCATTTTAAACACCGCCACCCTTCCCATCCACGAGAGAAATTTAGTGTTCCACATCGTCAGGTCGTCACTGATCATCCCCAGGAGGGGGAGAAAGTTGAGAGCAAAAAGGTCCTGCAGGGTCGGTGAGAGCCAAGTCCCGAGATACTTCATCTTTGCATCACACCAGTGAAAGGGAAATGCATCCCGTATGCCCACTGCCTCTCCATCCGGGACTGAGACATTCAGGATCTCCGATTTGGACATGTTGATTTTGAGGCCTGCTAATTTGCCGTATGTTTCGAATGCGCCCACTACCGCCGCCAGGGATTGCCGAACGTCTGTTAGAAAAAATAGTAAGTCATCTGCGTATGCAGTGACTTTGTGAGAACGGTTAACCCCCTGTAGTCCCGGGATCGTGGGGTTGCGTCTCACCCCTTCAAGGAAGGGTTCCAAGGACAAAGCGAAGAGTAGAGGGGAAAGGGGGCACCCCTGGTGTGTGCCATTAGATATCGGGAAGCTGGCGGAGAGAGCCCCATTAACTTTAATTCTGGCCGTGGGCAGGGTGTACAAGGCCTGTACCCACGTCAAGAATCCTGGGCCCAGTCCCAGGGTCCGTAATGTCTGAAAAAGAAATGGCCAGAGGACTCTGTCGAACGCCTTCTCCGCATCTGTGGAGAGCAGGAGAAGGCGTTGACCCGAGCGTCGTGCAGCCGCTACTGCATTAATCGCCCTCTGCGTTCCGTCCCTTGCTTTCCTACCTGGTATGAATCCTACTTGGTCCGGATGCACCAAGCTGGGGAGGAACTGTTTAAGTCTATCGGCCAGGATGCGTGCCAGGATCCTGATGTCACAATTAAGGAGCGAGATGGGCCGGTAGCTGGTGCATTCCGCAGGGTCTTTCCCCGGTTTGGGGAGTACTGCAATCGTTGCGCAGAGGGTTTGAGGGTGAAAAGGTGTCTCTGCCGTAACGGCGTTAAAGGTGGACACCATGTGAGGTGTGAGAAAGTCACGGAACTCCCTATAGTATTCCGCCGGGAGTCCATCTGGACCCGGGCTCTTCCCATTTTTAGTGGACTTTAAGGCCGCTGCTATTTCTCCAGCCGTAATAGGTGAATCCAATTGTTCGGCTTCTCCATCCTGTAGATGAATATGAAGATTAGCTGAAAGGTAGTCTCCAATCGCCCCTGGGGAAGGAGGGTTGGGGTCAGATAGGTTATATAGAGAGGCATAATACTCCCTAAAGGTCGCCGTTATTTCCTCCGGTCGGAGTGTGATCGCCCCCCAGGTGTGCGTATCTTCGGGACGTAGGCCATTTGTCGACGCTTACGCAATATTCGAGCGAGCAGTTTTCCCGGACGGTTTTCGTTTAAGGCGAAGAAGCATTTGGTGCGAGCCGCCGCCTGTTTGATGTCCAGGGAGAGCAGGTCATTCAACGCACGTCGCGCCTTCAGCAGTAGGTCCTGTACCTCAGCATCGAGGTCCCCGCCCCTGCGAAGTTCCAGCGTGCGAATTTCAGCCAGGAGGTCCACATAGTTTCTTTTCAATGTCATATCCAAGAGTATCTCTCTATATAAATACGTTTGTAACGCGTCCATCGCCATCCCATCCGCAACAGGAGGGCCGACTGAGCAGCTGTGATGGGTGCTCGCACAGCTGACAGCGCATTACAAAGGAATTTATATATTAGAGCAGGTTCCTCTTCCCTCCTAGATTGTAAGCTCACGGGAACCGGACCCTCAGATTGTAAACTCGTGGGTCCCCTTAAATTGTAAGCTCATGGAGCCCCTTACATTGTAAGCTCATGGGGCCCCTTAGATTGTAAGCTCATGGGGCCCCTTAGATTGTGTTGGGCTTGGGCGGGCATTTTTTTTGTAGCGTATACATTATGCGTATATTTAATGGCACGTGGTATGCATGGCATGTCAGGCTGGTATTTAGGCACACTGGTATTATGAGACACTGGTATTATGCATGGCAGACTGGTAATATGGCTGGCAGACTGGTATTATGCATGGCAGACTGGCATTGTGCATGGCAGACTGGTAATATGGCTGGCGAACTGGTAATATGTCTGGCAGACTGGTATTGTGCATGGCAGACTGGTAATATGTCTGGCAGACTGGTATTGTGCATGGCAGACTGGTAATATGGCTGGCGAACTGGTAATATGGCTGGCGAACTGGTAATGTGCATGGCAGACTGGTATTGTGCATGGCAGACTGGTAATATGGCTGGCAGACTGGTTTTGTGTATGGGAGACTTGTAATATGGCCAGCAGACTGGTATTGTGCATGGCAGACTGGTAATATGGCTGGCGAACTGGTAATATGGCTGGCGAACTGGTATTGTGCATGGAAGACTGGTAATATGGCTGGCAGACTGGTTTTGTGTAAGGGCAAACTGGTACTATGCATGGCAGACTGGTATTAAGGATGGCAGACTGGTATTGTGCACGGCAGACTAGTATTAAGGCTGGCAGACTGGTATTGTGCATGGCAGACTGGTATTGTGCATGGCAGACTGGCAATATGGCTGGTGAATTGGTAATATGTCTGGCAGACTGGTATTGTGCATGGCAGAGTGGTAATGTGCATATCAGACTGGTAATATGGCTAGCAGACCGGGCACGGAGGAGATGCAGGCCGGGCACGGAGGAGATACACAAAACAAATCCGATCCATTGGAGAGGCGCTGTGCGCCTCTCCAATGGATCGGATTTGTTTTGTCCCTCGCACACACCTGCTGTGCGCGTGCCGCGGCCATTGCATGCGCGCACAGCCAACCGCCGCAGGTTGCGCGCGCATGCGCAGAAGGGTTTTTGGCGACGGACACGCCAGCCCTTACTGTTTTATAGTATAGATAAGATTAAAACGGGAATATTTTTAACATTGAAGCCTATAGGATTTGCCTGAATAAACCTGCCGAATGAAGCAGCCGAACAGCAGGGCATTTTGGCAACTTTTCACTACTGGTTTTTGCTCTATGAATAGCCGAAGCATTGCTTCTCTATGGGGATTTCACTGCACACGAACAGGCACCGTATGTGCAGGCAACATTTGCCTGCTCTCTGGATAGCCAAATTGCCAAGAAAGGTAACCGAATGCTGAAAATCAGCGTTCGGTTACCTTTCGGCAGCTATTCAGATCTCTTTGAATAACCCTGTTTGTTTCCTCCTCACACATTGTTTCCTCCTCATACGTTCTTTACTCTTCACACTTTGTTTTCTCCTCAAACTTTGTTTACTCCTTACATTGTTTCCTCCTCAAACATTGTTTACTCCTCATACATTCTTTACTTTTCACACTTTGTTTCCTCCTCAAACATTTACTCCTCACACTTTGTTTCTGCCTCACTCATTGTTTCCTCCTCACATTGTTTCCTCCTCACTTTGTTTCTTCCTCACACTTTGTTTCCTCCTCACACTTTGTTTCTTCCTCACACTTTGTTTCCTCCTCACACTTTGTTTCCTCCTCACACTTTGTTTCCTCCTCACACTTTGTTTCCTTCTCACACTTTGTTTTCTCCACACACTTTGTTTCTTCCTCACACTTTGTTTCCTTCTCACACTTTGTTTCCTTCTCACACTTTGTTTCCTTCTCACACTTTGTTTCCTTCTCACACTTTGTTTCTTCCTCACACTTTGTTTCCTTCTCACACTTTGTTTCCTTCTCACACTTTGTTTCCTTCTCACACTTTGTTTCTTCCTCACGCTTTGTTTCCTCCACACACTTTGTTTCTTCCTCACACTTTGTTTCCTTCTCACACTTTGTTTCCTTCTCACACTTTGTTTCTTCCTCACACTTTGTTTCCTCCACACACTTTGTTTCTTTCTCACACTTTGTTTCCTTCTCACACTTTGTTTCTTCCTCACACTTTGTTTCTTCCTCACACTTTGTTTCTTTCTCACACTTTGTTTCTTTCTCACACTTTGTTTCTTCCTCACACTTTGTTTCTTCCTCACACTTTGTTTCCTCCACACACTTTGTTTCTTTCTCACACTTTGTTTCCTTCTCACACTTTGTTTCTTCCTCACACTTTGTTTCTTCCTCACACTTTGTTTCCTCCCCACACACTATTTCCTCCTCACACATTGTTTACTCCTCACACATTGTTTACTCCTCGCACATTGTTTACTTCTCACACATGCTTTTCTCCTCACACTTTGTTTCCTTCTCACACTTTGTTTCTTCCTCACACTTTGTTTCCTCCACACACTTTGTTTCTTCTCACACTTTGTTTCCTTCTCACACTTGTTTCTTCCTCACACTTTGTTTCTTCCTCACACTTTGTTTCCTCCACACACTTTGTTTCTTTCTCACACTTTGTTTCCTTCTCACACTTTGTTTCTCCTCACACTTTGTTTCTTCCTCACACTTTGTTTCCTCCCCACACACTATTTCCTCCTCACACATTGTTTACTCCTCACACATTGTTTACTCCTCGCACATTGTTTACTCCTCACACATGCTTTTCTCCTCACACTTTGCTTCCTCCTCCACAGGGACGAAAAAAGCCAGGAAAAACATGACATTCCACCAAGTGTCCAGGCAAGCTCCGTAAATGGTACATACAACAGAAAGACACTTACATTTTATAAATATTGCTTAGACTTTCTTCTAGATGAATGATTTGGGAGACAAAACATTGACCATTTATTTCTCTCTTGCAGCAAATTCGACCTATGAGACGATACCGGAAAGGGGGACAGAGCAAGTGGTAAGAAATCACATGAGATGCTCGGGGGGAAGAGCCGGGAGATGCCTCCTAGAAGAGTCTGGTCTTGGAATAGTGCCACTATGCTGTCTTTGTATTCCTCTCTCTTCCTTTCACTTGCTTTTACTACTTTTGATTTCATGCTTGTCCTTTGTTGTGGAAAAAATTTGATTTAAAAAGCTATAGCAGCCGATAGACTGGGATGTAGAACAGCGAGTGAGGACACGTACACAGTGATGGGTATAATACATTTAACTTAACAAAACCCATTAAAAGATTCACACAGAAAGATAAAAAGGGAACGATAAAGAAAAGCCACAATCAATGATATGACAGAACGATGCTAAACGCTTCAACAAACTGATACTCTGCTTCGGTGATTGGAATGCGTATAGAGAAAAGTCTTACAGTCACCTTATCCCAATCAGAAAGGACAAGTGTTAAGTCCTAAAAAAAGAAGTGTGGGAACTCACCAAGATTTATTTCCCCCAATTAGCAATTATCTCACATGTAACCTAAACATACACTCAAAGCAGGCGTATATATATGTGTATTTTATAAAAAAATATATAAGTGACAATAAATAAATGGTTTAACAGGGGAATATATGATTGAACACCTGAACCAAGCTTTGAGTATGGGACCAATGGGAACACTGGTCCTTCTGCAAAAACAATGGAGGAAATGCGGTCCCACTCGATCCCTGTTTATTTGACCCATGAGGTAGGCACAGTGTATGGCCTGCACAGCCAGTGTCCAGGACAACAGTGAAAGCCAAAGAGAGCACCACTTCCTGGTTCCATCAGTAGAAGGTCGGTCCACTGTACAGTCTTATTTCCACACACCATGGAGGGTCCCAGTCGGGTTGACGATCGAACCGTTATCCTGGACACATATTATTCATGCCAGTGGGCAGTGTGTGAAAAACGGCACCCTGCAACATGTAGAATCCACACGATGTGTAAGGCATCAAAAAGGAATCCCAGTTGACCTGCCTAGATTTACTTCCTGAAGTGTATGAATTATACATGTTGAAGGTCAGCACTTTTCCCTGTGCTCCCTTCTGCAAGAAATAGTAATATGTGACCAGGAAACCATGACTGACGTGGCGAGCCTGTTTCTTAGTAACTCTTCAATGGAAAGTGACCTTCCTGGGAGGGGTCAGTTAGCTTATTATGTCACCTCCTGCCAAAATCACATGGTATTCCATCAACGTCGCCATTTTTGTCTACGGAGACATACTTTGCACCTATTGGTGACCACAACCCTTACATGGATTTTATTGTCCATATGGCTTTTATCACTTAACAATAATTCATATCCATAACATCATTTTTGTCTCATTCAGGGCAAAATAATAATCATACATAATTTCTCTCCCAATTCCACCTTTGTCTCTTCAGGTCTTCCTTCGTTGCTCATCCACTTTATTTGGCTTCAAACATGTTCAATCCTTATTTTTGTTCTGTCTTGCGCCATCTTGAAACGAAACCTTTCTCTCTCCCTTTCTTCTCGTCTCCTCCCCTTTCTTACTCTCTCTTTCTAAACCAATTAATTCTTTATCATTTTCTTCCAACCCAAACCCTAGAATTCTCTCATTTATCATTTTTTTGTGTCTTCCCCCTAATGTTTTCCTTCTCCCCTCTCTGTTTCTGCTCTCAGGATCCCGAAGGAGTTCTCTATGCTCAGTTAAACATGGACTCACTCGACAAAGGAAGCACAATGAAGAAAAGAGAAAGTCCTCCTCAGGATGAAGCCCAAGTCCTATATTCTAGTATCAAACCCTCACAATGACAGGAGGAGATTGTTATGAATTGTCTTAAGAAATAACCCACACTCAAATACCATCATGATATAGACATGTGCATTTCGTTTCATTCCGAATTCAAATTCAGATGGAAATCACCATTTTTTTTCTCCATTCCCAAAAAATGAAAAATCGTCCGTCCGACAATACGAACCGGCCGAAAATACGAATTGCAGTAGCAAAATGAAAACAACTGAACAAAATATCGGGTGACAAAAGGGTCCGAAAAAGATTCGAAATGATACAAAATGGAACAAAAGTTACTAAAACAAAAAAAACAATAATTGGAACAAAATGATTTTAAACTACTAAAAAGGTATTATAATATAGGATTTGCCTATAGGTTTCAATGTTTAAAAAAACTTTGTTTTTATTAAATATTTATTCAACTGTTTCTTTTTTTCACTTGCAGCAAAAAGTCTCTTTATTTTTTTTATAGGCTTGTTTGGGATTTTTTTTGGTAAAATTTTATTGTTCCTAATTTATTTTAAAACAATGAGGCTTTTTTGCTGTTTGGCAATGAATTGAATATATACTATGTTTCAGCACCATGGTGAGCTCCATAGCTCTTCAGTGTGCTGCACTGCTGATCTGAAGCATACAGGGTTATTCAGAGAGCAGAGGAGAAAAAGCAGGAGAATGACTGGAGAATGGAAAATTCTAGGTTAAAATAGCTGATTTAGAAAGTGAGATGAAAGGGAGAATTTTGCTGGTTTGGCTATTTTGACTTAGAATTTTCCATTCTCCAGTCATTCTCCTGCTTTTCACTGCTCTCTGAATAACCCTGATAGTATTCATTGAAAATGTTTCAGGACCATGGAGAGCTATGGAGCTCACCATGGTGCTGAAATATATTCAATGAATTATCCAAATCATTGCCGAATGGAAAAAAAGCCATGATGCTTTAAAATAAATTAGGAATAATAAAACTTCACCTGAAAAATGCCTAAAAAATAAATGAACAAAGAGGTGTTTAATAAATAATGAATACAAACGGGAATATTATTTTACATTGAAACCTATGGGAAAAAAAGCCTTGTTGCTTTAAAATAAATTGGGAAACTTAAAAAGTACCCCAAAAATGCCTAAAAAAAAAAAAAAGTAAAGAGACTTTTTGCTGTAAGTGAAAAAAATAAACGGTTGCTGGCTGGTATTTTCATTTTATTGGTAGTAATCTGTTTCACATTCTGAAATAACTAATAAAAAAATGAAATAACTCATAAAAACGAAGTGATCCGAAAAACGAAATAACCCATAAAAACGAAAAAATGAAGTGATCCGAAAACGATATACTGTGAGAGACATGCATGTGACCTATAGGTTACCTTTCACTATACAAAACAATTATCCATCTGTGACGATTGTACCCGCTATCTGTTGTGTATTTGCAACAGAAATATATTTTCTCTACTCAATATTATCTGCTTTTTGCGCTATCTGGATGTGTTCTGTTTGCAATTCTCTGTGGCACAAACCATTTGTGAGAGTGTTTCTATTGTGTTTATCTTTCCAGTGAAGCAGCATACCCCCCCCCCCGTTGCATTACGGGGATTTTCTATATTACATTAAGTACATCATTAAGTATTTCAGCGCCTGCACATACCTTATTCCTTACGCCTATTACATCCATGTGTCTGCTTTTGTGTATGTCAGTAGACATTGCTTATTTAGATTTCAGTAAGGCTTTTGATACTGTTCCGCATAGAAGGCTTATCAATAAATTGCAATCTTTGAGTTTAGATTCCAATATTGTTGAATGGATTAGGCAGTGGCTGAGTGACAGGCAACAGAGGGTTGTGGTAAATGGAGTTTATTCGGCACAAGGTCTTGTTACCAGTGGGGTACCTCAGGGGTCAGTACTTGGACCCATTCTCTTTAATATTTTTATTAGTGATATTGCAGAAGGTATTAATGGAAAAGTATGTCTTTTGCTGATGACACAAAGATTTGCAACAGGGTTGACGTTCCTGGAGGGATCAGCCAAATGACAAATGATTTAGGTAAACTAAAAAAATGGTCGGAGTTGTGGCAATTGAGTTTTAATGTGGATAAGTGCAAGATAATGCACCTGGGACGTAAAAACCCAAGGGCTGAATATAGAATATTTGATACAGTCCTAACCTCAACATCTGAGGAAAGGGATTTAGGGTCATTATTTCAGAGGATCTAAGGGTAAGTAGTCAATGTAATAGAGCAGCAGGAAATGCTGGCAGAATGCTTGGTTGTGTAGGGAGAGGTATTAGCAGTAGGAAAAGGGAAGTGCTCATGCCACTGTACAGAGCACTGGTGAGACCTCACTTGGAGTACTGTGTGCAGTACTGGAGACCGTATCTCCAGAAGGATATAGACCTCTTAGAGAGAGTTCAGAGAAGGGCTACTAAAATGGTGTACGGGTTGAAGGAGAAAAGTTACCAGGAAAGGCTTAATGATCTTAACATGTACAGCTTGGAAAAAAGACGAGACAGAGGAGATATGATAGAAACATTTAAATACGTAAAGGGAATCCACAAGGTAGAGGAAGGGAGTATATTTAAAAGGAAACAAAGTAGCAAAACAAGAGGACATAGTCTTAGATTAGAGGGGCAAAGGTTTAAAAGTAACATCAGGAAGCATTATTTTACTGAGAGGGTGGTGGATACATGGAACAGTCTTCCAGTAGAAGTGGTAGAGGCCAAAACAGTAATTGAATTTAAGCAAGCATGGGATAGGCATAAGGCTATCCTAAACAAAAGATAAATCCAGGTAAAGTATCCATGTAATTGGGCAGACTAGATGGGCCGAAAGGTTCTTATCTGACGACATTTTTCTATGTTTCTATGTTTCTATGTTTCTATGTTTCTATGTGCACGTGTGTCTGTCTAATGTTTGCTTCTGCCTACTAGGGATGAGCCGAACACCCCTGTGTTCGGTTCATATCCGAACAGCCGAACGGCCGAAATGTTCGCATACAAACACAATGTAAACCTATGGGGGCCGAACACGCAAAATGTGTTCGCAGTTCTCCTAAATGTACCGACGACTGCCGGTACATTTAGGAGACCTGTGGCTGCGGCCCCCAGCCCCTTAACTCACCTGTCCTACAGCTGTCCCGGCGTCCTGTTCCCCGGTCCGTCAGCTCCTCCGATCTGTCTGGTCGCAGCTCCTCTCTGCCCCACGTCTTCATGCAGAATGATCTGATTGGGCAAAGTCCTGCACCTGACCTGGACTTTGTCCAATCAGGGCTCTAATTCAATATTAAGCCCTGATTGGGCAAAGTCCAGGTCAGGTGCAGGACTTTGCCCAATCAGAGCTCAGCATGAAGATGAGCTTTAACCAAGCTCTGATTGGTTAAAGTCTTGCACCGACTTTAACCAATCAGAGCTTGGTTAAAGCTCTGCCCCATGTCTCATCTTCATGCTGAGCTCTGATTGGACAAAGTCCTGCACCTGACCTGGACTTTGCCCAATCAGGGCTCAATATTGAATTAGAGCCCTGATTGGGCAAAGTCCAGGTCAGGTGCAGGACTTTGCCCAATCAGATCATTCTGCATGAAGACGTGGGGCAGAGAGGAGCCGTGGCCAGACGGATCGGAGGAGCTGACGGAACGGGGAACAGGACGCCGGGACAGCTGCAGGACAGGTGAGTTAAGGGGACTGGGGGCCGCAGCCACAGGTCTCCTAAATGTACCAGCAGCCGCCGGTACATTTAGGAGACCTGTGGACACATTTTTTATTATGAAACTTCCGCGGTCGAACAAACCGCGAACATCCCATAATGTTCGGCGTTCGCCGAACACTCGAACGGCCGATGTTCGATTTGAACTCAGGTTCGAATCGAACCGAGCGCTCATCCCTACTGCCTACCTGTCTCTTTGAATCTGCCTGTGCATTTGTCTTCATGAGCCATCCTGTGTGTGTCTGTCTGGGTGTGTCTGTGTCTCCATGTGTGCTTCTTTGCGTGTCTTACGGCGTGTTGTGTCTGCCTGTGTTTGCCTCTATGTGTGCTTCTTTTTATGTCTCCATGTGTGGCTCTTTGTATGTCTGCCTGTGTGTTTGTGTCTGCCTGTGTGTGTTTCTACATGTGCCTCTTTTTATATCTAGTAGTGTGTTTCTGTCTGTGTGTCTGTGTGTGTTTCTGTGTATGTCTGTGCCTGCCTGTGTTTGTCTCCATGTGTACTTCTTTGTATGCCAGACTCTGTCTGGCTGTGTCTCCAGGTGTGCCTCTATGTATGTTTGTCTGTGGGTGTCTGTCTGTTTCTCTATGTGTGAGGCACACATTTATGTTTATTTATGTTCATCCTGCTGTTTATGTCTTTTATGCCTGTCTGTATATGTCTGTGTGTGTCTCCATGTGTGCCTCTGTGTGTTTCTGTCTGTTCGTATATGTCTGTATGTGTCTCCATGTATGCCTCTGTATATCTGCCTGTGTGTTTGTGTCTGTCTGTGTTTGTCTGTTTGTGTTTCCATGTGTGCCTCTGTGTATATCTGCCTGTGTGTTTGTGTCTGTCTGTGTTTGTCTGTTTGTGTTTCCACGTATGCCTCTGTGTATATCTGCCTGTGTGTTTGTGTCTGTCTGTGTATGTCTCCACGTGCGACTCCTTTTTATGTCTGCCGATGTGTGTCCGCGCGTGTCCCCTAATACACTGGATATTGTTGCCTTTTACCTTCTATATATTCCACATGGTCTGTTGCATTTTTGGTACAGCATGTAAGGGTGTTGCAGAGCTGTCGTTATAAATATGATCCTCAATGGTTGTACCATTACTAATTACAAATATTATGTGTTACCGACTTCATTGACCAAATGTGTATACTCTGCGATGTTATCACTTTCCCAGTGATTGATGACAGATACTGAGCTCCTTTTCTGACCTTCTCTTGCAGTTTGTTGAGTGTTCAGGTCCTTAATGTTATCTGGTGCATGGCCGGAGCCCCCATAAGGCAGATCCAGCGGCTGCCTTAGGCTGACTCAGTGGCAGTTTAGGATATATCATTGAGTGGTGCAGGACAGGACCTTTAGCCAGCAGGGGGCAGCACGATGTGCAGGTGTAGCTGCCCAGTCAGTAGTCTCTGGTGCTGACCTTCTGGTTCATCTTCTGCATTTCAGCCTCTGGTTGTAAGAAACCAACCTGGCCAGGAGAGGTTGACGGAAACGGATAGGCCTCACCCCTCTGCACCACCAGGGAGATAAGGGTGGGTCCTGAATGCACAGGGAGGAAGGAATTAGATAATCTTTGTCTTTGCTTGATGTTTAATGATAATTGTTAATAAAAAATAAACTATTTTTACTTTACCAGAGTCTGTTTCACGTTTTAACACACACACACACACACACACCTCTCATTACCATATGGACTTCTCTCTAGTTAGTTAGGTTTCTTATCTCCTGCTTCCATTTTTGTGGATTTTTCCCATGATGCAAATCCTATGGTGAATTTTACTTTACAGCTCATATTTACCTGCTACAGTATTTAACAGTCAATGGGGTTCAGGAGGGAATGTTTATATAAGGCTCACCCAGTGGCGACTCTAGGAACAATATTTAGGGGGGGCACAGAAGATACCGCAGTCAAAACTGGGGGGGCACTAATAATTTTCACCACTAAATCATACCACTGAATAAAACTAAGGGCCCTATCACCTGGTGTGAGCTAAAACACCATCACTAAAGGAAAAATTACCGCGAGTCGCTAAAACTTAGTGCCGGACGACCTACTAACAGATCACCTTGTTTGCAGTAGTCCATGAACAAGGTCGTTTGGCGCACGCTAGCAAAACTCTAAGACCCGAGCTGAGACCCAGCGCTAATGTGGTTGTGTACAGGATAGAACTGTTTTTTTTTCCAGTGCAGAGTGCCGGGCCATATCTATCCCCCGCCCTCACAAGCATGAATATGAACACATCCAGTGAATAACCTCACAACCCTGCATTATTAAAAGCCTCCAAGGTGGTCGTATCATCCATGTTTTGATGCACACATATATTAAGGCTGATGGACATTGCATGATAAATGCCACCCAGCAGCATGTAGAATCATTACACTGCATTTAATAGATCCAAAAGGAAGGCCAGGTGAGCGATAAAAATTTCCCTGCTGCAGCATATAAATAATACATGTTTCAGGGCAAGACTTATTCATGTGTCCCTTTAAACATGGTCCACACTGTCACACTAATAATCAACCACTTCCATACTATGAATCACCCCCAGTGTAAAATTTTTAAAATTAGGCAAAATATTTGAATTAGGATAAATGTGGATAAAGGATACATTTATAATAGAGCCTACTGCAACAGCAACGACAATGCGGACCAGATCCATTACTATGGTGTATGGGGCCAAGAGCCTGTGCTGCATTCTTTTCAATCGTCTGTTAATTTTGGGCGGAGATCTGTTTTTTTTATTACACCAGGTAATAGTGCCCTAAATAAGTATATATAAATAAGATTCCAAAATCCCAGAGTAATGTGATGCAATGATGCCTTTTTATTGTACTAACCTGATACTTTATTTGCGGCAATTCAGCAGTTTTCGCTGAATGTCTGATAGCTGCTTCAGCGACTCCACTTTTAGCAAATTACAGTGACCATTCACTAAATAGGAATTCACTATATTTTCGGCGAAATTAATTCCCTGAAATGTGACGAAAAGCAGAGGATCTAAAAATCATTAAACCCTTTAGATTCTAACTTCCATAATAACCCCTAAAATGCCATAAACCCAGGGAAATACAATAAAAATAATAAACAATGTGGCATTTAGCTACCCCTTAACCCCTAATATGCCATTAATCAAGGTAAAACATGAAATGTATACACTGTGAGGCATGTAGCTACCGATTAACCCCTACAATGCCATTAATCAAGGAAAAAATAAAATGTATACCGTGAGGGATGAAGCATACCCATTAACCCTTAATATAAAACTAAACCAAGGCAAAAACTAACGTAATACACAATGTAATGTATAGTCTGAACATTAACCACTTCACTGCTGAGACATTTCAACCCTGTGAAAATGCTTAAGTTTAAGTGCCCATTAATTTAATGTTTTATGACTTTTATTTCAAATTGAATATGGTCATGTTGGGTATCATTGGAAAGGCCAGAATCTACCCTTTCCAATGACATATAGATCGTCCATATACGATGCACAGAGATGGAGATACAGAGGTCCGAATAAGTGTGGTAAGCTGGATGCTGATTTTTGGTTGGGGGGCACATGGGGGGGCAAGGAATAACCTAGGGGGGGCAATTGCCCCCCTTGCCCCCCTGTAGAGTCGCCTATGGGCTCACCAGAAGCACCTTGTGTACCTCCCCCCTCTGTCGGTCCCTCCATTGGCTTCCTGTACATTTCAGGATACAGTTTAAAATACTAACGCTCAAGTACAAATCGCTCAATAACTCAACCCCTCCCTCCCTACATGGCTTCTATACTCTACAAGCATGTCCCATCTAGTCAAATCTGCTTGGTGGGCGATCTCCACCTGTACTATGTCTACACCCCCCTCCAAGACTTCTCAAGGGCAGCTCCAGTCCTGTGGAATGATTTGCCTCGCCCTATCAAACTCTCCCCTGAACTTCAGGCCTTCAAGAAATCCCTCAAAACCCATCTCTTCAGATTATTGTACCACATCACTGATGCAACTCATCCCTCTGCTCACCTACTCACACACGATTGAAGCTGCTTCTATGGCACCAGCATTCCAAACCATTGGCACTAATGATCCTGCCATCCAGTAAAACTCCTTGTTTTCCTCAACCCCAATCCCTCTAGACTGTAAACTCCTATGAGCGGGGCCCTCTACATCTCTTATTTCCATCATAGGTCTGTTTATCTGTATCTTGTTCCCATTGGTTATTGTAAAGCGCTGCGGAAACTTTTGGCGCTATATAAATGAAGACAATAATAATATGGCTGCTATTGTTCTCCAGGCTACCCGAGATAAGAGCTGGCAGCTGAATGAGATAAAACAGGGAGCTTAAAAGACTTCTAATCTACCCCCTGGTGATGTCCTTTGAATACATCCCACACAATACAATGATGTGAGTCAGTGACTGACCCATTCACTCCATTCTAAGGCCAAAGCCACACAGTGAGGAGCAAGTGATGGAAAGATATTGGGGGGGGGCAGTTTACAACACAAAATATCACACAATCGATACTTCCAGTGACACATATAGAGGAAAATATCACACAATAGATGCACCCAGTGACTCCTATAGAGGAAAATATCACACAATGGATGCACCCAGTGACTCCTATAGAGGAAAATATCACACAATGGATGCACCCAGTGACACATATAGAGGAAAATATCACACAATGGATGCGCCAAGTGACACATATAGAGGAAAATATCACACAATGGATGCACCCAGTGACACATATAGAGGAAAATATCACACAATGGATGCATCCAGTGACACATATAGAGGGAAATATCACACAATGGATGCACCCAGTGACACATATAGAGGGAAATATCACACAATGGATGCACCCAGTGACACATATAAAGGAAAACATCACACAATGGATGCACCCAGTGACACATATAGAGGAAAACATCACACAATGGATGCACCCAGTGACACATATAGAGGAAAATATCACACAATGGATGCGCCCAGTGACACATATAGAGGAAAATATTTTCTTAACTAAACATAGAAGAGAAAATCAATCACATGTAAGATATCAGCAACATCAACATGGGTTTACCTCAGGGAGATCATGCCAAACTAATCTTATTGATTTTTTTGATTGGGTAACAAAAATAATAGACACAGGTGGTGCAGTAGACATTGCTTATTTAGATTTCAGTAAGGCTTTTGATACTGTTCCGCATAGAAGGCTTATCAATAAATTGCAATCTTTGAGCTTGGATTCCAATATTGTTGAATGGATTAGGCAGTGGCTGAGTGACAGACAACAGAGGGTTGTGGTAAACGGAGTTTATTCGGCGCAAGGTCTTGTTACCAGTGGGGTACCTCAGGGGTCAGTACTTGGACCCATTCTCTTTAATATTTTTATTAGTGATATTGCAGAAGGTATTAATGGAAAAGTATGTCTTTTTGCTGATGACACAAAGATTTGCAACAGGGTTGACGTTCCTGGAGGGATCAGCCAAATGACAAATGATTTAGGTAAACTAAAAAAATGGTCAGAGTTGTGGCAATTGAGTTTTAATGTGGATAAGTGCAAGATAATGCACCTGGGACGTAAAAACCCAAGGGCTGAATATAGAATATTTGATACAGTCCTAACCTCAACATCTGAGGAAAGGGATTTAGGGGTCATTATTGCAGAGGATCTAAGGGTAAGTAGTCAATGTAATAGAGCAGCAGGAAATGCTAGCAGAATGCTTGGTTGTGTAGGGAGAGGTATTAGCAGTAGGAAAAGGGAAGTGCTCATGCCACTGTACAGAGCACTGGTGAGACCTCACTTGGAGTACTGTGTGCAGTACTGGAGACCGTATCTCCAGAAGGATATAGACATCTTGGAGAGAGTTCAGAGAAGGGATACTAAAATGGTGTACGGCTTGAAGGAGAAAAGTTACCAGGAAAGGCTTAATGATCTTAACATGTACAGCTTGGAAAAAAGACGAGACAGAGGAGATATGATAGAAACATTTAAATACATAAAGGGAATCCACAAGGTAGAGGAAGGGAGTATATTTAAAAGGAAACAAAATAGCAAAACAAGAGGACATAGTGTTAGATTAGAGGGGCAAAGGTTTAAAAGTAACATCAGGAAGCATTATTTTACTGAGCGGGTGGTGGATACATGGAACAGTCTTCCAATTGAAGTGGTAGAGGCCAAAACAGTAATTGAATTTAAGCAGGCATGGGATAGGCATAAGGCTATCCTAAACAAAAGATAAATCCAGGTAAAGTATCCATGTAATTGGGCAGACTAGATGGGCCGAAAGGTTCTTATCTGCCGAAATTTTTCTATGTTTCTATGTTTCTATGTTTCTAACACAATATGGACATTTCACTATATGGTGGTACAGGCCCTTTAATGGCTCCTCTGCCTCCTCTGTCCTTGATATCCTATTTAGCGACCTCTTTCTATAGGAATCGTGAATTAGCAGCCAGCCGGGGGGAGATTAACGAGCCTCTCCAAGGTAACTCGTTATATTCCCGTCATGAGCTGATATTTGTAAAGCCAGCTCCTCTCGTCTATTCCACTTCTCTATCTGTGACGATAGTTTGCAAGAAAGCAGAAGTGGCCGCGCATGCACACCACAAACTGACCACAAACTACCAGATAACATGTACGCACGGCTCTACGGATACGGTTTGTGGGTTCACCACCAGGAGACAGCAATTTCAGGAGCCTGTCTTTTAATCCGCAGAAAAATAATAAATCAAAATTTCACTTTTCATTTTTAATCCACACTACACACAGCACCTTCACTCATTCCTAAACATTTTCAGCTTCACCGCCTCCATACAGGCCCGGTCCTTGGGTGGGATGAGCAAGACACAGGCTCTGGGCCTCACGCTGTAAGTGGCCCCGCAGTCTTTAATGCAGTGGTGGGCATTTAGGCAGTGTACGGGTTACTTTCTAGAGGCCAAGAAATTCCTTGCTGTACAGTAGAGAGAAAATCCAGGAACCTAGGAGAAGCATGGAGGAGCTGTGTGTCCTGGTGCAACATTTAGGAGATGTGTGTCCTGGTACAACATGGAGGAGCTGTGTGTCCTGGTACAACATGGAGGAGCTGTGTGTCCTGGTACAACATGGAGGAGCTGTGTGTCCTGGTACAACATGGAGGAGCTGTGTGTCCTGGTACAAAACGGAGGAGCTGTGTGCAGGGGTGGACTGACATCTAATGGGACCCCCAGGTAATAGGAGATCGTGGGGCCCCTTGTGCCACACCCACAAAAGGTCAAACCTCCCCCCCAAAAAAAAAAACACGAATAACCGCCATGTACATTGTTGTGTTAAAGAATTAAATTTATTTACACAATTTTCTAAATAATGATATTACTGAGTTAATAAAATCCACTCGGCCCAACAGCGAATTGGGGGAATCCATTGTGCCCCCTCCAGACTTACAGATGGCGATCGCTCTGATGCAGCAGCCATCACCCACTCAATGAATCTAAGGCTGCACCACGGCAGAGAAGGTCCTTTTTGCAGAAGTGGGAAACTGTTGATCACTTTTCAGGTTTATAAGACACTGCACATTACAGAATCCACAGCAATAAAACTCACAGTAATGTGCAGTGTGTATGAGCGTATCACAGAGCTCCACAGCAATAAAACTCACAGTAATGTGCGGTGTGTATGAGCGTATCACAGAGCTCCACAGCAATAAAACTCACAGTAATGTGCGGTGTGTATGAGCATATCACAAAGCTCCACAGTAGAGATGCACCGAAATTTCGGCCGCCGAAAATGGTGCTTTTGACCGAAAGAAAAGATTGGCTGAGAAAAATTGGCCGAGAATCAGTCATCAGAACCTGGGCCTGCAGGCCTGGCCGAGCTGGGGTCTCGCCTGAGCCTGGAAGCCAGCCAAGCTGCCTGCTCTGGGCAGCTAAATGTTTCTCTCTGGTGCCTTCTGCGGTCTTCGAGATGTAAATAGATAGTGCCGCCATGGAAAGGACTTTATTAATGGATGGATAGTGCTCCAACACTGTGAGTTAGCAATCAGATAGCACTAGGAGACAAAAGCAATGCACGGGTGCAATAGAACCACAAACAAATTAAAGGCACGGCAGACAAACATGTGTTTGTGAAAACGTAATTTACCCAAAATAAAATTTGGCAGATGAAAACATAAAACATGGAGGAATTAGAGAAATAGCTACACAATGAAAAAAAAAAGATAAAAATCAAAAGCAGCCATCGCGTCACAGATAGGTTGGGTTAGATTATGGTCTGTGGTCATCGTGGTGCAGGAGATTATAGTGTTTGGTGTGACGCATCGAGCTCGTCAGTTTCACTGAAATGTATCAGTAACCAAACTGAAAGGGAAGCTGACTCATATCCATGTGCGAGGAAGGTCGAAATGAGATTTTTAATTTAAAATAGAGAGCTAGAAAGAAATAAAGCCCCTAGGCACTGTTCTATCTGTTGATTTTTCTAAGAAGAAAAATTGTCTGCTTGCGACAGATATATATTTTTTTTAAATAATGGCTGATTCAGTTGAAAAAAATTCGGCTGATGCTGATTTTCAAAAAATGCTGCTGGTTCCAAACAAAAGCATATAAACATCTGAAAAAGCCATTTCATCTCTGTGTGCTGAGCTCATTTTTATTGTTTTGTTCTCATCATCATGTTTAGACGCAATTTGAAGTCATATTTTATTGCAGGACCTCGATAAATTATATATCTTTTTTTCGGGAGATTCATAATATATCATTATTATGGGACGTGCAGTCAGGGGTGACAGAGGAGGCAGAGCCTCCCCTGCCATTCCAGTAAATTAATGTGCTCATTGTGCTGTAATGACATGTATTGTGTGTATATTTAAACTGTAAATAAAATGTTATTTATTGAAAAAAGTTCTCATACTCACCTCTCCACGCTCCCTCGCTGTGCTTCTCTGTCCTCCGCTTTTTTTCTTTTCCTCTTTCAATTTGCCGGCTGCTGTGTGTGTGATTCACTACACAGACAGCAGGGGCAGCACTGAGCCAGCCTAGCCTACATAATTTGCGCAGCTGAATGCTACACTAATTGCGTAGCTCAAGCTGGCTTTGCTTCCTGGTTCTATGCTCTTTTGTGCCTCCAGAGGCACTGAGAGCAATTGAAAGCTTGAGCCAATGGGAAAGCTTCATTGGTCTCGAGCAATTCTTTTTTATTTAAAAAAAAACGCCCCCCATGGGAGGCAGAGCTCCCCATGGATTGATTGATGCAGGACAGTCATGTGACTATCCTCATCAGTCGTGGGGGGCAGGCAGAGCTCAGCAGCCAGCGTGTGTAATAGCACCCTCTATTAGTCAGTATTGTAAGTGCATGCTCTTAGAAGTAAAATCCTATATGCAAACTTTATTTTAAAGAGTTGCAATATCGCCCTCTATTAGTCAGTATTGTAAGTGCATTCTAAAAATGTAAACATTATTATTTTTCTGTTGTGTCCCCTTTTTTTCCCAATGAGGAACCCAGGACTCTAATAGGATACATTTATCCCAGTTAAGTATGCAGCTTTTTTTGCCATCACATAATTTTCACATTGACTCCTTTTGCACTTGCTTGTGCAGTCCATCAGGGTTATTCAGAGAGAGGTGAAAAGCAGGAGAATGACTGGAGAAGTGAAAATTCTAGGTCAAAATAGCAGATTTGGAAAGTGAGATAAATGGGAGAATTTTTCTGGTTTGGCTATTTTGACCTAGAATTTTCCATTCTCCAGTCATTCTCCTGCTTTTCACCTCTCTCTGAATAACCCTATATATATATATATAGTCACAGGGTTTATATTCAAATGCTGATTTCTTACATTGGTTTTCATTTGTTTATACTGTTATCTGATCACTGTACTTAGGATATTACATTTTATATATGCGCCATTTAGAATATATTTTTGTTGTTGGATTGTATGACACAATGTTTTGGATGTTTTAGTTGTGTCTTTTTCTCCATATAGGCAGCATTATTGTTCACATCGTTGCAATTTGTCACAATCCACTGTTTGATTATGTATCTTATATAGTGCCTACACACCTTTCTGATTTTTCTAATATGTTGAAGGTACATAGTATGTGAAGGCGATGGCCGGACACATGCAGGGTTATTCAGGGAGCACCGAAATGTCACGACATTACGGTGCTCTCTGATTCGCTGCACTTCTGCGAGTCCGATTCGCTGACCCTGTGGTGAATTCAGCCCTTCACCGCAGGGTCCCCGAAGTGCAGCGAATCGGCGGCCGGCCGCCGCTGCCAAACCGCTGGACAGCCACTGCCAACCCACCGCTTTTCTGCTGCCAACCCGCCGGACAGCCACCGCAAACCTGCCAGACAGCCGCCAAATGCAGCCGCCAAGTCGCCGCACACAGCACCGACCAGCCACAGAAAAAAGCCGACAAGATGCTGGGGGGGGAGATAAAAAAAAACAAAAGGCAATACGATTGAAAGTGCCAAATTTGAATACCGACCAGCCGCTGGAAAAGAGCCAAAAAGCTGCCGAATGGGGTAAAAGAAACCAAAAAAAAATCCACCTTTCGAAAGGTATTTGCAAGAAAACTACTGCACGAAAATGCCTGGAAATAATATATAAGGTCCTATGAATAATAATAAAAAGGTCTGTTACAGAAAAAAAACCAAATAATTGATCTGAAAATAGCCACCGACCCGCCGTACAGAGCGCTGACCAGCCCCGGAAAAAGCCGACAAGCCACCGAACAGGGGAAGAAAAAAAACCACAACTTTCAAAAGGCGTTTGCAAAACAACTACTGAACGAAAATGTCTGGAATTAACATATAAGGTCCTATGAATAATAATAAAAAGGTCTGTTACAGAAAAAAAACACTATTTATAAAAATTGCGATTTTTTTTTTCTTCAGAAAAATGCCTAAAAAAATCCTGTAAAATTAAAAAAGGATTTTTGCTGCAGATTAAAAGAATAAACGGTTTAATAGATATTTAATATACATGGGAATATTTTTAAGATTGAAATCTATGGGATTCGCCTGAATAAACCTGACGCATGAAACCACCGAACATCAGGGCATTTCTCTGCTGTTCGGTGTCTGTGAATAGATTGACTACTGCTTCTCTATGGGGATTTCACTGCCGTCGAACATGCAACGTGTTTGATGGCAATTCGCCATAATTTGGTGAACTGCCTGCTTTGTGAATAGCCGAATGGCCACGAAATGTTGCCGCATGGGGAAATTCACTGTTCGGTGCCATTTCAGGGCCAGATCGTCTCTCTCTGAACCAACCTCAACTTACATGGTATTATCAGCTTTTGGCTTTATTTACCACTTCTATGCTGATGATACTCAAATCTACCTCTAACCCTGATCTCTCTCCTCCTGTCCTTTCCAAAGTCAGCGACTGTTTATCTGGCATCTCCTCCTGGATGGCCTCCCACCACCTAAAGATCAACATGTCAAAGACTGAGCTCCTACTAATTCCTCCCTCGAATGCCTCCCCGCCTCCTGATTTCTCCATCATGGTTGATGGCATCACTATCTCCCCATCAAACCAGGTTTGCTGTCTCGGAGTTACACTTGAGGCTGGGTTCACACCTGCGCGTTTTTTGACGCGCGTAATAGGCGCGTTTTTTGACGCGCGTATCGCACAAACGTAAAAACCGTGTGAACGTGCATTGCAGCGCATTCACGCTGCAGTCTGTGGCCGTGAGCGCGCTGCAATACGCCCCAAAGAAGCTCCTGTTCTTCTTTGGGCGTAGGACGTTTTACAGCGCATTCCTACTCACTGTAAAACACCCAGGTGTGAACGGGCCCCATAGGAAATCATGGGATTTCCGTGTTTAGGCGTTTTACAGCGCACAGAAATGCACCCAGGTGTGAACGGGGCCTTACTCTGCTCTTTCCTTCATCCCCCACATTTAGTCTCTTTCCTCCTCCTGCTGCTACCAACTACGCAATATTTCCAGAATTCGGCCATAGACGTCATCGCACCAGGCATGTCACCCCGCACCGGTATCCCGGCTGATCGCAGGTTGCAGAGGGAGGACGCGCTCAGTGCATCCTCTGTAGCGATGTGGTTAAGACTGTTTGCTGCGATTTCTTGGGAAATAACAAGGCAGACAACTACCCAGAAATAGTGAACACTCTACTGAAATCTCACCAGAAACTGGGATGTAACAGGCCTTGGAAAATGCACTTTTTGGATTGACACCTGGATTTTTTCCCTGCAAATCTAGGAGCAGTCAGCGATTGGACATGGGGAACGGTTTCATCAGGACATTTCGGTAATAGAGAATAGGTATCAGGGCAAGTGGATTTCCAGTATGTTTGCAGATTATTGTTGGACCATTAAGAGAGATGTTCCTCAGGCACAATACAGCTGAAAAACCTATACAAGTACCTTTTGGGACACATTACGTTCATATATGCATCTTTACAAATCCATCGTAAATATAGCGAAACAATGTAAATTTCAGATAGATGTCACTTCAAAACGACATCTTTTTGACTTTGTTTAACCAAAAATAACCAAACCAAAGGGTCTATTCACTAAAAGGTGAAACTCGGGAGAACCGTCAGGAGAAGAGAACAATTTAGACCATATAGCCGATTTGGAAAGTGAGATAAATGGGAGAATGTTTCTGGTTTGGCTATTTTGACCTAGAATTTTCACCTAGAATTTTCACTTCTTCTGCCTTCACCGAATAGACCCTCAAGTCCTACAAACACTCCCTGTAAGGTTCCTCCCACTCACAGTCCTGTACTTTTCATTTTTGTGTCATTATTTTTATAGCTTCACAAGTTGTTAAAATAGACGTCTGAGCACAAGGTGTAATATCCGGGAAATGTGCGGCTCACTGGCAGAGAAGACCATCAGACGATCATCTCATATCTTCCCTTTGTCAGCAAGCCATGGATATCACCAAACTGGTTTTTAGCTTGTGGTATCTCTCAGGTAGGTGCCAGGTTCACTAATTCTATATCGATTCCCAAAATGCTTGTTTTATTTAATCTTTCATTTAATTCTATGACTTTTACTTTGTATTTCTTGCAACTTGCATTTTTTTAAACTCCAGTTGCTGCTGTCACAGTGTGTGTTATCTCTAATAGCCTTCACACCCTGGTTGCTCAACGTGACAGTAAAAGGTGTCGGAAAGCAGCTCTGATACTTGATATAGCTTTTCATAAATATAAAACATATAAAATGGCACAAACCTGCTCTCTACCTTCTTGGGGTTCAACAGCTGCTAGATCATTTTGCCAAAACAGATTTATTAAGAGTGCAAAACTCACACATACATACATATACACATACATACCTAAACGTACCAAATCACCCAAACACTTACAAACACATAAATACTTGCACAAATACATACACACAAATCAAATCAAAATAAGCTTTATTGGCAGGACCAAATACATTTTAGCTTTGCCAAAGCATATGGGGAGGTTATATGGGGTGGAGGGGGGGGGGTAGTGGGACATATATGAGGGGGAATGAGCAAGTCCATGGACATTATCAGGGGTAAGGGATAATGTAGAATGGGATGGGGGCGAGTCCGTGTTGGGGATTTATAAGTCCGGGATCTCTCATGTTCCTCTCAGTCTGTGACATTCTGTGACGTATTGGGCAGATATTTTCACCGCCGGCTCCTCTTCTCCCAGTATGATGTGGAGTTTCCTCGTCTCTTCTCCCAGTATGATGTGGAGTTTCCTCGTCTCTTCTATAGAGGTGAAGTCCGGCATGAGAGCGGAGAGTCTCTGGAAGTGAGTTTCCCTCAGTGCTGAGTACTTGGGGCACTGTAGGAGGAAGTGGACCTCATCACAGTCACATACATATGTGCAAACACATAGATACATACAGGGTTATTCAAAGAGAATCGAAAAGTCACCGTACGTTCGGTGACTCTCCGTTCCCTGCACTTCGGGGCGATTTGGCGATCCTATTTCGCCAACCCTGGGGTGTATTCAGCAAGAACCGCAGGGCCCCCATAGTGCAGGGAAAACCAGCCGCAAACCTGCCGAACACTCACCGAAAACCCACAGAAAACAGCTGGATTATCCCCGCCGAACACGCCGAAGAAACCTGACTAGCAGCCGATCACAGCGCAGAGCAGCCGCCAGAAAAACCCGACACGCAGACGAACGAGCTGAAAAAAAACCAAAACAGTACGCTTGAAAGTTTGAAATTTGAAACGCTGTGTTCAAAAAAACTACTGAACAAAAATGTCTGAAATTTACCCATAAGATACAATGAATGATAATAAAAGGACTGCTACAGAAAAAAGAGACTTTTTACTACAGAATAAAATAATAATAAACGGTTTATTAGATATTAAATTAAAACGGGAATATTTTTAACATTGAAGCCTATGAGATTCTCCTGAATAAACCTGTCGAATGAAACCACCGAATGGCAGGGCAATTCGACAACTTTTCACTGCTGGTTTGTGTTCTCTGAATAGATGAAGCAGTGCTTCTCTATGGGGATTTCACTGCCCTCGAACAGGCACCGAACAGGCACCGTATGTGCAGGCAATTTGTCACAATTTGTCAAATTGCCTGCTCTCTGAACAGCCGAATGACAACGACATGTCACCGTTCACTGAATTTCAGTGTCCAGTTACATTTCGGGGCCAGATTGACTCTCTTTGAATAACCCTGATATACGCATATGCAATCGTATACAGTCAGGTCCAGAAATATTGGGACATCGACACAATTCTGAGAAAATGCTGATCCACTGAACAAGTCAGTGGGAACACAATGCATCAGTGAAAGTATGTTTAAAAACCAAAATTTTATTATGCCCATAAGCCAAATTCTAAAACCAACACATATACACAGATAAAACCATCAGGTATTCTTATTGGTACAATAATCAACGTGTGTGCTCAATATTCAAATTACTGAAGGCTACAATTGCATCTGAATAAGTTGAAGATTGGTACATGTATAGAAGCAGAGCTCAGTCGCGCACGTGATAATAGAATACTTGATAAAAGTAACGATGTGAGCAGGGGCAAAATTTGTACACAGATAACCCTCAATTTGTCATATATATTGAGAACGGGTGCCCCAAAGAAATCCACCAAAATCTTTCTTCAATGCTGCCACGCAGTGAGCTGGTAAATGATGAAACTGTATAACAAGATGCCCAAAATTCAGTTCAAAATAACCAACCGCAGCAAACACATATACTATAGTGATAAGCCATACACTGGCATAATATTCAAGAAGGAGGAGATTTGGGGGATAGGGTAAATTGCTCACAGCCGTAAAAAAGCACCCGACGCGCGTTTTGCCTTGCACAGGCTCGTCAGGAGACACAATTCTAACATCTTTGGCTCTATACACCACCACAATGGAGTTGGAATGAAAGAAACACAATGTGCTTTAACTGCAGACTGTCAGCTTTAATTTGAGGGTATGTACATCCAACTCAGGTGAACGGTGTAGGACTTACAGCAGTTTGCAGATGTGCCTCCCACTTGTTAAGTGACCAAAGATAATGGGACAATTGGTGGCTTCTCAGCTGTTCCATGGCCAGGTGTGTGATATTCCCTCATTACCCCAATTAAAATGTGCAGATAAAAGGCCCAGAGTTCATTTCAAGTGTGCTATTTGCATCTGGAATCTGTTGCTGTCAATTCTCAAGATGAGATCCAAAGAGCTGTCACTATCAGTGAAGCAAGCCATCATTAGGCTGAAGAAACAAAACAACCCATCAGAGAGATAGCAAGAACATTAGGCGTGGCCAAAACATCTGTTTGGAACATTCTCAAAAAGAAGGAACGCACTGGTGAGCTCGGCAACACCAAAATACCTGGGAGAACACGGAAAACAACTGTGGTGGATGAATGAAGAATTCTTTCCCTGGTGAAGAAAACATCCTTCACATCAGTTGGCCAGATCAAAAACACTCTCCAGGAGGTAGGTGTATGTGTGTCAAAGTCAAAAATCAAGAGAAGACTTCACAGAGTAAATACAGAGGGTTCACCACAAGATGTAAACCATTGGTGAGCCTCAAAAACAGGAGGACCTGATTAGAGTTTGCCAAACAACACCTAACATTGTGGTGGTGTATAGAGCCAAAGATGTTAGAATTGTGTCGCTGTCCCAATATTTCTGGACCTGACTGTATATATATATATGTTAATATAGTTCATATAGATCCAGAGGTGAACGGTGTAGGACTTACAGCAGTTTGCAGATGTGCCTCCCACTTGTTAAGGGACCAAAGGTAATGGGACAGAATAATAATCATAAATCAAACTTTCCCTTCTTAATACTTGGTTGCAAATCCTTTGCAGTCAATCACAGCCTGAAGTCTGGAACGCATAGACATCACCAGACGCTGGGTTTCATCCCTGGTGATGCTCTGCCAGGCCTCTACTGCAACGGTCTTCAGTTCCTGCTTGTTCTTGGGGCATTTTCCCTTCAGTTTTGTCTTCAAGTGAAATGCATGCTCAATGGGATTCAGGTCAGGTGATTGACTTGGCCATTGCATAACATTCCACTTCTGTCCCTTCAAAAACTCTTTGGTTGCTTTTGCAGTATGCTTTGGGTCATTGTCCATCTGCACTGTGAAGCGCCATCCAATGAGTTTTGCAGCATTTGGCTGAATGTGAGCAGATAATATTGCCCGAAACACTTCAGAATTCATCCTGCTGCTTTTGTCAGCAGTCACATCATCAATATATACAAGAGAACCAGTTCCATTGGCAGCCATACATGCCCACGCCATGACACTACCACCACCATGCTTCACTGATGAGGTGGTATGCTTCGGATCATGAGCAGTTCCTTTCCTTCTCCATACTCTTCTCTTCCCATCACTCTGGTACAAGTTGATCTTGGACTCATCTGTCCATAGGATCTTGTTCCAGAACTGTGAAGGCTTTGTTAGGTGTTGTTTGGCAAACTCTAATCTGGCCCTCCTGTTTTTGAGCCTCACCAATGGTTTACATCTTGTGGTGAACCCTCTATATTTACTCTGGTGAAGTCTTCTCTTGATTGTAGACTTTGACACACATACACCTACCTCCTGGAGAGTGTTCTTGATCTGGCCAACTGTTGTGAAGGGTGTTTTCTTCACCAGGGAAAGATTTCTTCGGTCATCCACCACAGTTGTTTTCCATGTTCTCCCGGGTCTTTTGGTGTTGCTGAGCTCACCGGTGCGTTCCTTCTTTTTGACAATGTTCCTAACAGTTGTTTTGGCCATGACTGATGTTCTTGCTATCTCTCTGATGGGTTTGTTTTGTTTCTTCAGTCTAATGATGGCTTGCTTCACTGATAGTGACAGCTCTTTGGATCTCATCTTGAGAGTTGTCAGCAACAGATTCCAAAAGCAAATAGCACACTTGAAATGAGCTCTGGGCCTTTTATCTGCACATTGTAATTGGGGTAATGAGGGAATATCACACACCTGGCCGTGGAACAGCTGAGAAGCCAATTGTCACATTATTTTTGGTCCCTTAACAAGTGGGAGGCACATCTGCAAACTGCTGTAAGTCCTACACCGTTCACCTGAGTTGGATGTACATACCCTCAAATTAAAGCTGACAGTCTGCAGTTAAAGCACATTGTGTTTGTTTCATTCCAACTCCATTGTGGTGGTGTATAGAGCCAAAGATGTTAGAATTGTGTCGATGTCCCAATATTTCTGGACCTGACTGTATATACAAAAATACATACTGTATACCTACACACACATGCACACATATACGTAAACAGATGTATACACACATGTATGCACATACATATACACTCACACATGCATACACAAACATACATACAAATACACACACAAATACTAACACTCACCTATATACAGACCTGTACATTACAAACACACACACACAATTTACAGTGAATTAAACATTTTATCTATTTGCACCATCTTATAATCATTTATACAGATAAAGAGCTGGGATAAATGATCAAATATAAAACCATTGGGTGCATTTTAAAACTACAAAAAAAAACTTTTTCCCAGAGGATTGGCATGAGCTATTGTGCGATTGTATGGGCCTCATATCTGGGTCAGGTGGGTCCTAACTAATTGCATTTTTCTAAGCAACCACTTATCCCCATGCTGCTTATCAACTAAGAGGCAAACTGTTGGGTTTTATATTTATACTCTCACCAGGAACAATTCCACTTTGGGATTAAAAAGAAAACACGGAATGGGGCAGCAGCAATAATGATCTGGCTGTGATACAGCAAAATATACATATATGCAGAAGAAACGGTTTTGTGCCTATTCCCTATCAGAGCGGCTGCGTGGACCAGAAGTATCCACCCTGCTTGATGTATAAAACATAAGAAGAAAAAAAGTTGTCATTTGCGCTCAGTACTGTAGCTCATGCACCCCTGTGTTTTATGGGGGAGCCGTAGAGGGGATATCCACCCTACTGAATTTGGTTTATATGCATATGATGCTATTGGAACATCATTCTTGGTGCTGTGATCGCCTGAAAGTCACCACTGAGTGTGACCCCCTCATTAGAAGTGGGTGGTTCTCCCCCTTCCAAAACAGGTTCCAAAAAAGAATTCTGAGTCTTTTTTGAAGGTGATAAGGCAAGCTGAATGCCAACCTCCGGATTAAAAACAACAGTTCCAAAGTTATCACTATTACAATGGTAACAATGGTAATGGTTACAGTAAGGGAATATTAATATAACACAGACATCGAGGACTAGAGCACAGAAAACACAATCTCCCTGCATCTAAAATTGTAGATGCAGGGTGACTTTAACAAAGGAAAGAGCAGGAAAACCATACAAAACACAGGGGCAGATCCAAGGGGGGGACGTGGCAATTCCCCCCCCCGAGAAAATCGTCACTGCCGCCATTCTTCTCACCTCCCTACCAGGCGAGCGGCCGCTGGCATGCAGCTTGGACGCTCGCCTGGGATGGGAACCACATGAGCAGCCGCGATCTAGCGAGAACGCGGCTGGTCAGGTGGTTCCCGCCAAGCGGCCAAGCTCCATGTCAGCTGCCGCTCGCCTCATGGAGAAGAGAAGCACGCCGGCGGCACGGCACCTGGACGGTGAGAGCTGGGGGCAATATATACCCATGTATGAGCTGGGGCAATGTATACCCATGTATGAGTTGGGGACAATATATATCCATGTATGAACTGGGGGCAATATATACCCATGTGAGCTGGGGGCAATATCTACCAATGTATGAGCTGGGAGCAATATATACCCATGTATGAGCTGGGGCAATATACCCATATATGAGCTGGGGCAATATATACCCATGTATGAGCTGCGGGCAATATAACCATGTATGAGCTGGGGGCAATATATATCCATGTATGAGCTGGGGGCATTAAACCCATGTGTGAGCTGGGGGCAATATACCAATGTGTGAGCTGGGGGCAAATATACCTGTGTGAGCTGGGGAAAATATACCCATGTGAGCTGGGGGCACTATATATATCCATGTGAGCTGGGGGCTATATATCCATGTGAGCTGGGGGCAAATATATCCATGTGAGCTGGGGGCACTACATATATCCATGTGCACTGGGGGCAATATATCCATGTGAGCTGGGAGCCAATATATCTGCCTGTCACTGCGAACCTGACGCCAGCTCTTGGCCAAAACTGGCAGAATGCCCCCCCCCCCGAAACCTGTGTCTGGATCCGCCCCTGATGAAACACATCAGGTCCGCACCTCTGAAATACATTTTTAGGCCCATGTACTTCAAGTCCAAAGTGACACACGTCACAGAGTGTAATATGCACATAAAAATAGAAACACATAAACCACTGTGTACTGCATAGCTTTTTTCCTGCTGTCTGAGGTTTTGCCGGCTGTCTGACTCATCCTACATGTGTTCCATGACCTGATTTGTCAGACTGATATCTGGCCTAAACAGAAGTGTAATTAGCTACTTTTTCTTCACTTCAAATGTCACAGGGAGATTATAATCACAAGCAATGCACAGCAACTTATGGTGGCTTCCGCCATAGATTTCGCTGGAGCAATTTAGTGTAAATGTCACCATCTTTTCCACCACTGTTTCAGTCAAAGTTGTCTAGTGTTGTTTTCTATTGTTTTTTTCTGCTGTAGTTTGCATGGATACAGAGCCTCGCTGGTGTCAGGAAGAGAAAAAAGTGTGGCCACAAATTATCAGGTCGTGGGGACTATCTGCTAAATCGTTCCCATGTGTTATTTTTTTTTCTTAATTACCCAATCCGTGCGCACGCTAAAGACAGACAGCCTCTCCTCCCCGAACCCTCCCACTTCAGCCAGAGCTGCAGCCGCTCACAGCTCTCCCTGGCCGGCTCTAGGTGAGTGTTAAGACCCCTGAAAGACTCCTACCTTAGGCTAGGGTCAAACGAACGCATTATTCGCAGCGACCGTCAAAAAGGGCGTCCGAACGCATTGACGTATTTTTTCACGGAATGCGCAAAAGACGGTAATTTTCGTGCGTGATTTTTTACGGATCATCAATAAAACACTTTTTTGCGTCTGGACGTTATGTAGGCTGGACATTAGCAGAGTCTGACATCTCCTAATCACGCACGCACGCCGCTATGCCGCCGCAGCGCACTCTGTACGTCCGTACTAGCGGTTCTGCGTTCTCAAAAAAATGCGTTCATTTTCCACTTGCGTTGCGCGGCCGGACTTTCATGCGACCGTACTTCGTATATTGGCCGTCATTTGCTGCTACAGCGGCCGTGATTAAGTGCGCCTAAACACACGTTAAAAATGCGCTAGTCTGACCCAGCCTTAGAATCCCGAGCTGGTGGCTCAGCCAGTTAACATCCCTGTTTGGCATGCACAAGGTCAATATCCTGCATGGCCGTAGTAATTTTTTTATATATATATATATATATATACTTCTCCCTGTCCCTTTATACATATTTATAATGCTGTTATTATAAGAAGAATGTAATATAAATAATAGTAGCGTTATAATAATATTAGGATTATTAAGCTACTAAGAGCACCTCTTTAGTAAGTGTCCTTGGGCAAGACACCTAATGGTGCGTACTTGCCTACCACACCCAGGACATACTTGAAAACGTGAGAAATCTCAATGTGTCCTTCCTGGTAAAATACTTTCTAAAAAAAAAAAAGTGGAGCCAAACTATGTCTAAAGGAAAGAGAAAAAAAATTATATAAGGTGCCCCTATACACTGGGTTTTATGGCTGTGAAAAACTCTCGGCACGTGTTTCATTGCTTATATTCAGCAGCTTCTTCAGGAGCCAAGAATACTGATCCCACCAAGGGCGTTTTTTGGGTGTAGTCTTGATATTTATGTTATTATAATAAAAAGAGAACGTCTTTATATGTAGAGATGAAGAGAAAAAATGTTGAGAAGATAACGTCTGTCTTTCTGCAGGTGTGATCTTCACCAAATCCATGAAACCCTACTGTGCTCACCAGATAGAGTCAATTTCGGTGAAAGAAGGAGACTCTGTCACCATCCCGTGCAGCTTCAGTTACCCCAGGGAGGAGTGGGAGAAGAAGACAGAGGTCAGCGTGTATTGGAGGAGTGGACGGAAAGCCAGTTGTTGGAACGATATTTTTGTTTACAATCATACTGAAAACAGGTCACATCCAAACTTCACAGGAAGGATCTCCATGGTGGGAACGCCGAAGCAACTGAAAACAGCTTCAATCAGAATCCAGAGAGTGAGAAGATCTGATTTTCTTGTGTTTTGCTGCCGCGTGCAATTAAATTCCCTGAATAAATCGGAACGATGGCAGAGTACCTTTGGGACCTATCTACGGTTTCCTGGTAAAGACAGACAATATATAGTTTCTAGCTCACTAGTCACTGTCCACACATTTGATTTGTTTTCATTACAAACTTGCATATTTGGTGCTTGTGTTGCATTTATTGATTATCCATTAATCAAAATGCAACGTGATTTCAATTGTACGCATCATCCCCTGATTATGATGATGCGTACACATTGCTTCCTGGTTCACTCATTATGAATCTTTCTATCACTGTGTTTCTGTGTGGATTTCCTCCTTTCTAGTGATGTCACACATATCACAAGTCATTTCCAGACCGGACTACAATACATTTCACTAGGCTTGTGCAACTTGGTTCAGACCCATTCAGCAATTTGAATCGATCTGAATTCTAAAATGCCGATGTCTGAACCAAATCATTTTCTGAATAAAACTCGAACTGGCCAGGCCTGAGTATAATCGTAAAAATTCGGTTTAATTGGAATAGTAAAAAAAAAAAATGAGAATAGAGAAAAATGGTAACCCTAGCCCTAACTTAACCCTGCACCTAACCCTAGCACTAATCATATGACACCCAGAGACGGTAACCCCAGTCATAATCCTAGCCCTAACCTAACTCTCGTGTTAATCAAATGAAACCCAAAAACTGAAAACCTAACCCTAGATTAACCCTAGCCCTAAACCTAGCCCTGACCCTAGACTAAACCTAACCCTAGCAACACCTATGTCTAGCCCTGTCCCTAATCATATGACACACCAAAACTGTCATCCTAACCTTAGCCCTTACTTAACCCTAAACCTAACCACAGCACCAACCTAACTCTAGCCCTGGTCCTAAGAATAGCCCTAATCTAACCCTAAGCCTAACGCTAGTCCTAACCCTAGCACAAATCATATGACACCCAGAGACTGTAACTCTAGTCATAATCCTGGCTCTAACCTACCTCTAGTGTTAATCAAATGGAACCCCAAAAAACTGTAACCCTAGCCCTAGCCCTAGATTAACCCTAGCCCTAAACCTAACCCTAGCCTAAACCTAACCCTAGCACCGACCTAACTCTAGCCCTGACCCTAATCATGACACACAGAAACTGTCATCCTACCCTTAGCCCTTACCTAACCCTAGCACCAACCTAACTCTAGCCCTGACCCTAATCATGACAGACGGAAACTGTTACCCTAAGAATAACCCTAATCTAACCCTAAACCTAACGCTAGTCCTAACCCTAGCACTAACCCGAGCTAAAGCTAGCCCTAACGCTTGCCTTAGCCCTGACCTTAGCCCCCAACCAATATGTTTACGTATTATACATAAAAGTTCCAAATATTAGAAACCGTTGAATATATTGGATGTCTCTAATATTTTAAATCGGTCCGATACAAAGATATCAGAAGCTTCTGATATTCCAAGTCGGCTGATTCTAATTATTAATAAATCCAATACTTTTGGATTCCAAAACAGTCCCAACCGAAATTTTCAGTGTTGCACATGTCTACTTTTTGCTACATATGGTATGGACTGTTTATTAAAGTGCTGTGTGCAGCAAGGGAGAAAAGGTGAGTAAATTTATCAATTTTATTTACTAAACTCTATAGAACTTCCGATCGAATCCTTAGCATTGGGATGGAGAACCGATCGTTGCAATGTTTGAAGGTCGGGTATCGGCTTTTTCAAACTAATCCAATCCCTGAGCCTTTGACCTGCCGGGTAGTGAGAATCCCAGCCTCCCAACTGGAGTCCTAGAGCCACGGCGGTGACTCGTGGTGTCTTTACTCCCAGCACACGAGTCATGGAGGATGCAGAGAAGATGCCGCAGGTTTCCCACTTGAGCCTGAGTGCCTCTGCTCTCACTTGCAGCATCTTCACTGCCTGCTCTGTGACCTGTGAAGATGATGCAAATTAATCTCCCGAGGCTCTGGGATTCTTTTAAGCGACCAAGTCGCTGGTGCAGCCGCGGGTCATGCCTTATCGGATCAGGACTCGGTATCCGTCAATGCCAAATACCACACGACTCGGATCAGATTGGAGCTTGAAATACAAAATCAGGACATCTCTACTAAATTATAGTCTACATAACATTCCCACTCATTTGGCTTAAAGCTTTCTCCTTCTGAGTGATTACTGACCTCATCTGATTTGTAACAGAAATTCAAAGTCAACATCCTTCATGCATTTACATAATGCCATCAAATGGTTCCATAACATCACTTTTATCTCTGCAGACCAGATCTGGGTGGACCAGTTGGACGTTGTTCCTGTATTCCCAGGAGAAAACATCACCATTCCTTGTTGGCTTCGTTATCCAATAGGAGCAGAGACTATTATTATACAGGTTACTTGGAGCGTGGCGAAGGGGGACCTGTGCACGGACCGTGCAATTATATACAGAAGGAACATAGTCAGTAAAGCAGGAAAGAAAGGAAGGATGTCATCAGTGAATGCATCATTAACCATAGAAAATGTCAGACCTTCAGACAATGGTCGATACTGCTGTGAGGTTTTGAGTCTAAACCGATTAGTGTATATGAGTGTACATGGCACGGAGTTGGCTGTTGCAGGTACTGATATAAGTCTCTTTACTGTTTGAAGGAAAATTGGCAGTAGATACAATATCTGGAGGGAGGTGATGGTGAACCTTGGCACCTCAGTAGGGTTTCCAGGTCGGCCATGCTTTTCTGGACACATTGCTAATTCGCGCAGCGGGTAGCACAAGGAAAAGTGCTCCCCTGCAACATGTATAATTAATATGCTGCAGGGCATATAAAGGGCAAATCAAGGCAGGTCACCCGGGATTCCTTACCTGCAGTGTATGGATTCTACAAGCTGCGAGGTGGCATTTTAAGACACTGTCCATTGGCATGAATACATTATATGTGTCCTGGAAAAAATTGCCCATCTGGTGACCCTACACACCTGATGTTTATGAATTACAAGTCCCATGATGCCCTTCCAGCCAAACATGTGACTAAGAATCATCGGAGATGTAGTTCCAAAACACCTGAGATGCCAAGGTTCCCCATCACTGTTCTAGGGTAAAAAGTGGAAAGGGAAGTAGAAAAATAAAAGGGTTAAACATAAACTTATCACAACCCCCTGAAACCCCCCCATTTTCACCTCAGAGTGTCCACACTATCTTCAGCCGGTGGTTGCTCCAGACCTGACAGCCTTTGTTACAATTTTGCAAAAAATGGGTGACCCAGCACGTCTCAAATGTGTTAAGGCGCTAATATTATACCATGTAGTGAATGTAATTCGATGATATTAGACCATGAAAGGGAAGAAAATCGATTGATAATCTGCCAAAATGCAGCTCACCGTTGGGTGTAGCCCTCACCCACAAATAGAAGACGCAAGAACAAAAATACCGCAGTACATTCGGGAGCGCAAATAGGTGTTAGTCCTCCTTAGAGTAAAAGTCTTTAGTTTTCTAAGGATCTCCAGATGAGTCTTTATGGAGGATAGTCCAATACAGTCTCCAATCACAGGACAAGTGTAGAGCTAATCAGCTCAATTGGTACGCAGTTGAGTCACTATGGGGGACTCCTCCCTTCAGTTGTAGTGGTTCTTATTCCCTCATTCGCTTCAGTAGGTTTCTTCACAATATATGTGTGCCAAATTGACCTCGGAAAAAATATACATATAGCGTGATACCGTAACAGTAAGGACGGGGGAGGAAGCACTTAGTGGAAAAGTACTCACATGTGTAGGAACCTCCTATATAGGTGGTTCCGTAACAACCGCAGTAGACCACTTCCCAGGGGGTCTTTGCCTCTAGCTGGATATGTTGATGTAGTCAAATATATATTCGGATGGTTGCCATAGAGTAGATGGAAGGGCAAAAATACTATGGCATATAGGCGTGAGCATATGGCGTGCGTTCCACCTCTAATCCTTCCGCGTGTGTTCCATCCAAGGCGCTTCCGCATGCGTTCCATTCAGAACACTTCCGCATGCGTTCCATCACTCCTATATCCGGTTTCGTAGTCTATCTGATCTTTAGACACCAATGCATTTAAATTCAATAGTTTGATATATTTCAGCGCATGATGAGGACGTATATCTCACTCCTAATCTTAATCATCACCCCATACACAACCATGAGCCAGTATCAAGAAGAGAAAAAACAAATGTATAATGCAACCATAAATATGTAAATATTTCTGCAGTAAAGCTAAAGAGGAGAAGGGGTAGTGTAGTTATTTCAAAAAGTGACTAATTTCAAAATCGGCGTTCAGGCCGCCTGGGAAAGAGTATCAAGTATATATATCCACCTCATTTCGGTCATTATTAACTTCCTAATCAAATCCTCACCTCTCCAATTATGTTTAACAACCTCTAATGCAAAAAATTTGATGTTATTTAGACTGCAATTATGTGTATCACGAAAGTGAAGGGGCACACTATGTTTCTCGTAGCCCCTTGTTATATTGCACAGATGTTCATTGATCCTTACATATAAAGTTCTTGACGTTTGTCCCACATAATTCTTACCACATGGGCATTTAAATAGATAAATTACATTCTTGGAGTGACAGGTGATAAGTTGTTGAATTTTATAGGTTGAATTTGTTCTAGGTGAGACAAATTCTCGAATCGTCCTCTTTTTATTCGACGTCTTCCTGCATGCAATCCATTGGCCACATCCATAAAAACCGGCTTGTATTCCAAATGGATTCCCAGATGTTGATTTCTTCTCTATTATATGATTTTTTACCAATTGGCGTCCTGCATTTCTTCCACCTCTATATATAATAGATGGTTTGTCGGGCAGCATTGTATTGAGAATGGGGTCTCTCCTCAAAATGGACCAATGTCTTTCTATAGACTTTCTGATCTCCCTATTATATATGTTGTAATCAAGAATGAAGGATGTGATATTTTCTTTATTGGTTTCTTGTTGATTGTTGACCAAAAGGGTTGATCTCTCCATCTTTAATACATCTTCCTTAATAGTATTAAGAGTTTGTTTCTCATATCCCTTGGCTACGAATTCATGGATGAGTTTTTGGGATTGTAACTGATATTGTTCAACGTCAGAGCAATTCCGACGAACACTCACCATTTGTCCCTTGGGGATACCGTTAAGCCAAGGTGGATAGTGATCACTTCTCCTATCGATGTATCCGTTCACATGAACGTCCTTGAAATGGGTTTTTGTCAATATCTTCCCATTTTCTGTATAAAGGGTAAGATCAAGGAAGTCTACTTTATTTTCATTGATAGTGGAGTCTAATTTAATGCCAACCGAGTTGGCATTCAGATGAGCGATAAATTGCACAAGATCAATGTGACTACCCTCCCAGACAATCAGGACATCATCAATGTACCTGCGGTATAGGACGAGGTTACGCCCCCAGTCATGACCAGCCCAAACCATTTGATTTTCCCAATAGGCCATGAATAAATTAGCATAACTGGGGGCGAACCTCGTCCCCATATTCGTGCCATTTATCTGGAGATAGAAGTCTCCCTTATACCAAAAATGATTATTGTTCAATATGAGTCGTATACCCTTGATTAGAAATTCTATCTGGTCAACCGCAAAACGTCCTGAGTCTGAGAGAAAGAATCTCGTCGCTTCACATCCCACATCGTGAGGGATTCTAGTGTATAATGAGTTCACATCGCATGTTGCCATAATATAGTTGTCTTTCCATTCAATTTCTTCAAGGAGGCGTAATAACGATATCGTGTCCTTCAGATAGGCCCGAGTGCACACCACTAGAGGCTGTAACAGTAGATCGATGTACTCTGAGATTCTGGATGTTATCGAATTAATACCCGACACTATGGGACGGCCTGGGGGATTAATTTTGTTCTTATGCAGTTTGGGCAAATAGTAAATAACGGGTATATGAGGATGTTCCATTTTAAGGTATTGGTATTCCTTATCATTGAGAATGCCTGTATCCTTGCCTCGCTGTAAATACTCAAAGAATATCTGTTTTGTTGGGCAGTTGGATCTCCAGGTAATCTTTGATATGTATTGAGATCACTAAGTAATCTACTCATCTCTTGATGGTATTGGTCCATGTTAAGGATTACCACTCCCCCTCCCTTATCTGCGGGTTTGATTATAACGTTCTCATCTTCTCGTAGTTGTTTAAGTCCTGCATATTCCTTTTTGGTTAAGTTGTTATGAAGCTTTTTACTTTTAGTTTCCAATTTTCTTATATCCATATGGACCATGTGTTCGAACGTATCTATTTCCTTGGAGGCCATATGTCGGGGATAAAAAATTGATTTTTCTTTTAGCTCAGTGTGTACATAAGAATTTGGGGAGGATTCTAATTGTCTCTCCAGGGGGGTTCTTGCAAAAAAATGTTTGAGACATAATTTCCTTTTAAATTTTTGCAAATCTATATATGTACTAAAGGTACTGCCTCGATTGGTCGGGACAAACTTAAGTCCCTTAGCCAAAATGTCAACTTGTCCCTGAGTAAGTGTTTTTCCACTAAGGTTGAAAATGCCTCTAGATTCTATATTCTTCCTCTCTTTCCTTCCCTGTACTGCTCCTCCTCCTCTACATCCTCTTCCCTTAAAAGTATTTTCCTTGGAGTCCTGATCTGGTAATGATTGTTGATTACAACTTTCATTTTGTTCTTGTAATTGGCCAAATGAGGGACCTCTTTGCCCAAATCTGATCTTTCATCTCTTCGGAAGACCTCTTGATCTCCAAGTTGGAGAAGAGGTAGATAACTATTCTGAAGGGGGAAAGGTTGGGCTCTTTGATTATAAGAGTCACGGAGCATCTTGGAACCTCCCTCATGGGGGTGCTGATTATTTCTGCCTCTTTTCTCATAGTTTTCAAAGGTCTTGCGGTACGTTTCGTATGGGTTGTTCTCATTCCTGTTCGATGGTAATTCTCTGTTGACCCGGTTCCATCCTGGACTAGGATTACTATCCCTACGTCCTCGGAAACTATCTCTTCTGAACAGAATCTTCCTCCTTACTACCGCTCTTTCTTGTGGGTGTACCCATCGAGGTTTAGATGTAGCCTTCTGGGTTATGATAGTCGGTTCTTCCATTGGAGGTGGATTGGCTTTTACCCCATTCCTACCTCTAAAATTCTGGTTAACAGTGTGGTTCTGGAAAATCCACACTTTGTTGGTCGCATAATCTCCTAAATCCCGATTGAATTTACTTCTCTTTTTTGATATGAGTTCCTTTTCTAATTTTTCCAAGGCATTCTCGATTCTATCTAGATAATCCTTCTTTTCAGTTTCTTCTGAGCAAATGCCAATCTGCTCAAAAACAGCGATAATTTCTAAATTGAGTGATTCCAATAGGATCCTTCTCCTTTGGATAACCACTTCCAGCATAGTTAGGGAGAAACCCTCTAACATATTACACCAGATGGTCATGAACGATTCATCAATCATTTCGGGTGAGGGATCCTTGATCCATCTTAAACCCCGTCCGTGGTATAATGTTGTCCTTAGAGTAACGTTCTAATGTGTTAATGTCCCATTTTAGTCTTAACTCTTTTTTCAGAAGGTATTCTAATTTATTGAACATTTTTTTCTTATCTTTAAAGGTACCCAGATAGTCATTCTTATTCTGGGCAGATTGGGTCTGGCCAAAGATGTCATTGGTATTGTCCCCAAACTTATTCCTGAATTCCATATTAAATTAGACCTACAGCTGCCAACACTAGATGGGATATGGTCTATTAATCACTGCAAAAAATGGGTGACCCAGCACGGGTCAAATGTGTTAAGGCGATAATATTATACCATGTAGTGAATGTAATTCGATGATATTAGACCATGAAAGGGAAGATAATCGATTGATAATCTGACAAAATGCAGCTCACCGTTGGGTGTATCCCTCACCCACAAATAGAAGACACAAGAACAAAAATACCGCAGTACATTCGGGAGCGCAAATAGGTGTTAGTCCTCCTTAGAGTAAAAGTCTTTAGTTTTCTAAGGATCTCCAGATGAGTCTTTATGGAGGATAGTCCAATACAGTCTCCAATCACATGACAAGTGTAGAGCTAATCAGCTCAGTTGGTACGCAGTTGAGTCACTATGGGGGACTCCTCCCTTCAGTTGTAGTGGTTCTTATTCCCTCATTCGCTTCAGTAGGTTTCTTCACAATGTATGTGTGCCAAATTGACCTCGGAAAAAATATACATATAGCGTGATACCGTAACAGTAAGGACGGGGGAGGAAGCACTTAGTGGAAAAGTACTCACATGTGTAGGAACCACCTATATTGGTGGTTCAGTAACAACCGCAGTAGACCACTTCCCAGGGGGTCTTTGCCTCTAGCTGGATATGTTGATGTAGTCAAATATATATTCGGATGGATGCCAATAGAGTAGATGGAAGGGCAAAAATACTATTGCATATAGGCGTGAGCCATATATACATAGAAGGATTTGGGTGGAAAAAACTTTTATTTTAAAACATTAAAACATTAAAAAATGATTGTGGGGGTCATCGAGACGCGTTTCCCTTACCAAAGTCTGTAAGCTTCTTCAGTCGAATGATCCCCGTCATTGTAGTGGCACAGTATATGTAGCCTCCGAGTGTTCATACCGCAACATATGGCGTGCGTTCCACCTCTAATCCTTCCGCGTGCATTCCATCCAAGGCGCTTCCGCATGCGTTCATTCAGAACACTTCTGCATGCGTTCCATCACTCCTATATCCGGTTTCGTAGTCTATCGGATCTTTAGACACCAATGCATTTAAATTCAATAGTTTGATTAAGATTAGGAGTGAGATAAACGTCCTCATCATGCGCTGAAATATATCAAACTATTGAATTTAAATGCATTGGTGTCTAAAGATCCGATAGACTACGAAACCGGATATAGGAGTGATGGAACACATGCGGAAGCGCCTTGGATGGAACGCACGCGGAAGGATTAGAGGTGGAACGCACACCATATGTTGTGGTATGAACACTCGGAGGCTACATCTACTGTGCCACTACAATGACGGGGATCATTCGACTGAAGAAGCTTACAGACTTTGGTAAGGGAGACGCGTCTCGATGACCCGCGCAATAATTTTTTAATGTTTTAATGTTTTAAAATAAAAGTTTTTTCCACCCAAATCCTTCTATGTATATATGGCTCACGCCTATATGCCATAGTATTTTTGCCCTTCCATCTACTCTATTGGCATCCATCCGAATATATATTTGACTACATCAACATATCCAGCTAGAGGCAAAGACCCCCTGGGAAGTGGTCTACTGCGGTTGTTACAGAACCACCTATATAGGAGGTTCCTACACATGTGAGTACTTTTCCACTAAGTGCTTCCTCCCCCGTCCTTACTGTTACGGTATCACGCTATATGTATATTTTTTCCGAGGTCAATTTGGCACACATACATTGTGAAGAAACCTACTGAAGCGAATGAGGGAATAAGAACCACTACAACTGAAGGGAGGAGTCCCCCATAGTGACTCAACTGCGTACCAATTGAGCTGATTAGCTCTACACTTGTCCTGTGATTGGAGACTGTATTGGACTATCCTCCATAAAGACTCATCTGGAGATCCTTAGAAAACTAAAGACTTTTACTCTAAGGAGGACTAACACCTATTTGCGCTCCCGAATGTACTGCGGTATTTTTGTTCTTTTTTTACAATTTTGTCAGTGGACTGGATGCTCAAGTGAACACACTGAGAGTCATTAGTTGGCCAGGAATTTACACAGCTGTGCATTCCTGGCCCATTCCAAAGAAGGTTCTCCAGCACTGACTTAATGACAGATTTCTATCAAACCACCACCCTCATTCAGCCAATGGAATATCTAGTATGAAAAGAGGTGCACTCAGCCACCCAGGACCTGCACCTTACTTGCAATACCACAATACAAATAGACAGTGGCTCGCTTCTCATTTTCCTACAGAGCACCGCAATTATGGAATAACCTCCCACATGCCATCAAATCTTCCCCCAGTCTAAAGTCACTTAAGAGATCTCTATTAACATACCTCGATACAAAATACACCTGTAAACATGTAACACAGTGACTATATACAGAATGCACCTGTAAACATGTAACATAGTGACTATATACAGAATGCACCTGTAAACATATAAAATAGTGACTATATACAGAATGTGCCTGTAAACATGTAATATAGTGACTATATACAGAATGCACCTGTAAACATGCAACATAGTGACTATATACAGAATGCACCTGTAAACATGTAACCCAGTTACTATATACAAAATGCACCTGTAAACATGTAACATAGTGACTATATACAGAATGCACCTGTAAACATGCAACATAGTGACTATATTTCCTACATATTTATTTACTGTGTTAATCTGTATTTTTGTGTTTTGTTTTTAATATCTTGCATTTTATTACTTTGTGTTTCTGTAACGACTGTAACACTTCAATGTTCTTGAACCCAGGACATACTTTAAAACGAGAGAAATCTCAATGTATTCTTCCTGGTAAAATACTTTATAAATAAATATATTTATTTTATTTATTAAAGAATCTTTAAATGATCATAGTAGCTAGTGTGTCCCTGGAACTGTAGGCTCTATGGGCAGTATCTAAGGGATTACCACCAAGGAGTAGATCCAATGCAACATGTTTGCAGTTTGTTTGAAAATGAAGTATTGCCCCATCGATTGCCTATTCGTTCGATTTTCCAGTGCATTCTGTGTCCTGGTGCAGTCTTACCTTAAAAGGACACAATGCTAGACATGTGCATTTTGTTTTGTCACAAATTGAAATTCAGACAAAAATCACTGTTTTCGTTATTTATTACTTTTCCGATAAACGTAATATCGGCCGTCCGAAATTCTGAATCGACCGGAATTACGACTCACAGTAGCACAACGAAAACAACTAAACTAAATATTGGAAGACAAACTTATCCGAAAAAGATCTGAAACGATACAAAACGGAACGAAAATGACCCAAAAGGAAACAAAATGATCCAAAATGAAAACAATCAGAACGAAAATGACCCAAAATGAAAAAAATAGAACAAAATGGTTTCAAGGTAATAAAAACTGAGATTTTTTTAACATTGAAACCTATAGGATTTACCTATAATTTTCAATGTTAAAAAAATCCCTGTTTTTATTAAATATTTCTTAAACCCTTTTTTTCACTTGCAGTAAACAGGCGTTTTGTTTACTGATTTTTTTAGGTATTTCTCACGATTTTTTGGTTGAAATTTTAAATTTTCCCAATTTATTTTAAAGAAATTAGGCTTTTTCCCCCATAGGTTTCAATCTAAAAAATTATTTTAGTTTTTATTAAACATTTCTTTAACCGTTTATTTTTTTCCCTTGCAGCAAAAAGTTATTTTGTTTATTTTGACTTTTCGATTCTTTTGAATAACCCTGTATGTTTCGGATCAGCAATTCAGCAAAATGGACAGCTATGAAGCTCACCATGGTGCTGAAACATGATATCTATTCAAATCATTGCAGAACAGAAACAAAGCCTTGTTTTAAAATAAATAAGAAACAATAAAATTTCCACAAAAAAATCCCGAAAAATGGCTAAAAAATCCTAAACCATAAATAGACTGCTGCAAGTGAAAAAAGTAAATGGTTTAAGAAATATTTAATAAAAACTGAATATTTTTTTACATTGAAACCTATGGGGGGAAAAAGCCTTGTTTCTTTATTATAAGTTAGGAAACTTAAAATTTCACCCCAAAAATGCCTAAAGAAATCTCAAAACATAAATAAGTAAAGAAACTTTTTGCAACAGTTAAAAAAAAAAAGTTGAATGATGGCATTTTAGTTTTATTGGTAATAATCTATTTCACATTCTGAAATAACTAATAAAAAACGAAATATCTCATAAAAATGAAATACAAATCAACCCAAAATACGGAATAACATATAAAAACGGAAAATGAAGTAATCCAAAGAAGGAAATATCGTCCGTCCGAAATTAGAAATCACCCAAAAGTATAAAATTACTTATAAAAACAAAAAAAACAAAGTGATCCGAAAAACAAAATAACCCATAAAAAAAGAAAATGAAGCGATCTGAAAACGATACCCGGGCATTATTATTATTCTTTATTTATACAGCATATACATAAATGCTGTGTATTCCGCAGCGCTGTGCATCTGACATTTCGGATTGGTTCGAAATTACAAATCGTGGTAAAATAACAAACGACCCAAAACGAAAAAAAAAACCTGATAAATAACCCGAAGTTAACGAAAAAAAAAAAATAACGGGATGAAAAAAATCAGAAATGAAACTAAACGAAAAAAAAAAATGCTGTGCACACGTCTATACTCTACTCATCCATTCCAATTAATTTATTGTTTTAAAGGATGTGAGGAGTGCACCCCTCATGCTGTCCCAATCATGTGCAATCACTGGGTGAAGTGGAAGCGTTTCCCAGCGACAGCAGCAGTTGGAGATTTTGAATTTCCCTGCTGTCAGTCTCCAGATCGGTCACTAGTGATGTCACACAAGGGGAGTGGCCGACCTCACCCTTTGAGACCAATCACGGCAGCGAGCGTTCTAAGAAAGGCAGCGATCAGACATGAGCATTTCGTAACGTTAAAATTTAGTTTTCGGCCAAAATTTGTATTTTCGGTATTTTTTTCTTTCCTGAAAAACATAGTATCAGCTGTCCAATATTATGAATTGCCCAGAATTACGATTCAAAGATGAATCGAAAACAATCCAAGATTATATCAAACTATTCCAAAATAATCCAAAACTATATCTAACGAAACGAGCATAATCCGAAATGAGAAAAATTTTATGAAAATGACCCAAAATGGAACAAAATGTTTTCGAAATGAAATGAACAAAATGATTTCAAAGTAATAAAAATGGGGATTTTTTGTAACATTGCAACTATAGAAAACGCCTATAGGTTTTAATGTTAAAAAATCGCTGTTTTTTATTAAATATTTCTTAAACCATTAATTTTTTTCACTTGCAGCAATAAGCCATTTTGTTTATTATTTTTCTGGATTTTTCTGGGGTGAAATTAGTGGTTTCTTGACTGGTTTCAAAGTTTTCGTTAAATAGTTTTTTTGCAAACAGCGTTCAATAATGATAATGAATCAGATCCGATCTGATAAATTAATCGGATCGGATCCGATAAATGGTTCAGATCCGATTAAATTAATCAGGTCCTATCTGATAACTGAATCGGATCCGATCCGAAATTAGCAGTCTGAAAGTACGAATCGCAATGAAATAACGAACGAAACGAAATAAAAACCTGTTTGAAATGGCCTGAAACCACCCGAAATGGAAAAAAATGTGACAAAAAACGAAAAACCCCCGCTGTGCACAAGTCTAGCAGCGTTGGATCAGATTTGCGCCTACGAGTAACTCCGATCCATCGGTCTGCGCTGTAACATGTGCAAGTCATGTAGGGCTGCGCAATTTGCAGTTGCTATGCTGCACAAGTTGCATAGGAGCGCAAATTACACAGAAAAGCTACAGGGACTTCTGAGTTCGAAAGTCCCTGAGCCGAAGAGGAATAGCAGCGCGGCAAAGGAGGAAAGGTGAGTAAAAGCAGCCGAAAATGAAAAAAATAAATGGGCAGAGACTGTGGGAACAAAAGTGTAAATATAATGATGGGCTCCATGGTATTTGGGTGTCAGGTGACTCAATAAGTTAGTCAATTGTATGATCAAATGTTTTCAATATATAATATACCTTTGGTTGCGGATCGCGCTTAGTTAACTTTACCATTTACCACTTACTTCAGTTCTCCTCCAGAATTTGCTGCAGATAATCTTCTGTCCATTAAAAGACCAGGTGATGGATGTGTATTAGCAAGCTCTAGCTTCTCTTTATAACTTGTCACTAATTATTATGTTTGTTTTTTAATATTTTTTCTATTTCTAGACTTCACGGCTAATCAAACCGTTATTGTCACTCAGCCTCTGGATTCCTCATCCCACATAAGAGACTCCGTCACCATTAACTGCTCATTCACAATCTCTGATGGGACAGATCCGCTGTGGACTGGAGTTTACTGGAGAGTCGGCAGCCCCAGCGGAGATTACGCCTATCATCCGTCCCAAGAGATGATCCATCCTACATACAGGGGCAGGACTGACCTGACAGGACAGGCAGATCTACAGATACAAAATGTGCAAGAAACAACAGACATCACCACTTATTACTGCCTGGTGATACTCAGGATTTGTGTAGGAATTAATAAAATTAAAACGTATATAGTCCAAGGACAAGGAACCAGCCTGAGCATGAAAGGTAACTCCATTATTATTGTCTATGTTTATCTGTTACTATCTGCTGATAGGATTACAGTGTGGGTCACTGTAGACTTTTCCTACTCCCCCTATCTGGAATATGTTTACATCCTTTAAAAGTTTGAGTAGTCTGTGTTTTTCTGTCTTGTCTGACAATCACTGTCCCATTATCTGATACTGTATATTCTGATTCTCATATTTATCCTCAACCTACTATTGTTGGAATGTTGGAATGTTGTGCAGGCATTTTGGTGACCAGAGTTAATCCTATTATCTGTCCCTGGTCTAAGTATGTCACAGAGAGCAAGATACCAGGCAGTGATTTCTGAGCAGTCATAACAATATGCCAGGGGAGTGATTCCTGATGAGGAGCAGTAAGACGCCAGGGTGTCATTTTCCAATGGCCAACAGGCTGCTCCGCCTGGGACTATATATAATATTCATTAAAGGCTCAGTCCCAGGCTGACTGTCTACCCCAAGTTCTGCATGCGGACTCATTTCTGGGGAATGCCATCACCGTGCTTTCAGTGTACCCATCCTTAAGCTTCTCCTAAGGGGTGGAGAAAGGCACAAAAGACTGCTAGTGGGAGAATGGGGGTCCAGCAAGGGATGGACAATAACAGATGTGACCTAGTTGGGGTACGGAGATCTGTTACAGTCAGTATTTCTTGATATATTTTACCTGTTATGTCCCTGACTCAGGGTTTAGATTTGATTCTGCAGTGGATGGGGAGCCAGTGCAGGGATTCACAGAGAGGAGCAGCAGAGACAGAGCAACGGGTGAGATGGATAAGCCGGGCTGATGTGTTTAGGATGGACTGAATGGGGAAGAGGCGGGAGATAGGAAGGCCAGTCAGGAGGTTGTTGCACTAGTCCAGGTGGGAGATAACAAGCGAGTGGATAAGTTGTTTGTTGGTGTTAGCAGTCAGAAATGGACGAATTTTGGCAATGTTACGGAGGTGATTGTGGCAAGATGATGAGAGTGATTGGATGCAGGGTCTGAAGGAAAGACTGGAGTCATGTCATTCCAAGGCAACGGACTTCTGCAGAAGGAAGATAGTGATACCGTCAACAATTATGGAGAATTCAGAAATTGGAGTAGAGTTAGAGGGGGGAATAAGAAGGAGCTCGGTCTTGGACATGTTGATCTTTAGGTAGTGAGCGGCCATCCAGGCAGAGATCCCAGACAGGCAATCACTGACCTGAGAGAGAACAGAGGGGGAGAGATCGGGAGTGGAGAGGTAGATCTGAGTGTCATCAGCGTATAAGTGATACTTTAAGCCATAGCTGGTGATGAGTTTACCCAGTGAGGAGGTATAGATGGAGAAGAGCAGAGGACCTAGGACTGAGCCTTGAGGTACACTGACTGACAGAGGCATTGAAAAGGAGGAATTACCAGCAAGGGATCCTTTAGGCATTTTTCAGGATTTTTTTCCTGTGTTTTTTTTTTTTAAGCGTTTTTTCTTTTTTCTGTAACAGACCTTTTTATGATTATTCATTGGATCTTATGTGTAAATTCCAGGCATTTTCGTTCAGTAGTTTTTTTGCAAACAGTGTTTCAATTTTGACACTTTCAAACTCTTTTTTTTCCTTTTTTTTTTAGCCCGTTCGTTGGCTTGTCGGCTTTTTCCAGTGGCTAGTCAGCACTAGGTATGAGTTGTTCGGTTCGATGTGTTCGGAGTTCGATCCAAACATTGCCAGTTCGCATGTTCACGAACTTTGAACATTTCCGCGTGTTCGCAGCATGTTCGCCCACAATGCACCACAATGCACTTTTCCACTGGCCTGAAGCTTGTAATTGGCTACAGCCTGCACCTGACCACAGTTTAGGTGCAAGTCAGGTGCAAGACTATGCCAATCATGGCTCAGAGTCCTGATTGGCAAATTTTGCCCAATCATGGGCTCACAGAGCTAAGTCCCGCAGCACACTATATAAGGCATCCCTTGCAGCCCCAGCACGTGTTTTTTGAGAGGAGATTGTTAGTGTGTGTTCTCACTGTCAGTCTGCCAGCAGCTATTGGTTGGGGGGGGGTCTCATTTCTACAAAATATCTGGGAATTTTTGTAATCTTTTGTGTTCTCACTGCCACCAACTATTTTGGGGGTCAGTCATTTATACAAAATATCTGGGAATTGTTGTAATCTTTGTGTTCTCACTGCCACCAGCAGTTTTGGGGGTCAGTCATTTCTACAAAATATCTGGGAATTGTTGTAATCTTTGTGTTCTCACTGCCACCAGCAATTTTGGGGGTCAGTCATTTATACAAAATATCTGGGAATTGTTCTACTCTTTATGTTCTCACTACCAGAAGCAATTGTGGGGGTCTCACTTCTAGAATATATCTGGGAATTGTTGTAATCTTTGTATTCTCACTGCCACCAACTGTTTTGAGGATCAGTCATTTATACAAAATATCTGGGAATTGTTGTAATCTGTGTGTTCTCACTGCCAGCAACTATTTTGGGGGTCTCATTTCTACAAAATATCTGGGAATTGTTCTAATCTTTGTGTTCTCACTGCAAGCAGCAATTGTGGGGGTTTCACTTCTAGAAGATATCTGGGAATTGTGGTAATCTGTGTGTTCTCACTGCCACCAACTATTTTGGGGTCAGTCATTTCTACAAAATATCTGTGAATTGTGGTAATCTGTATGTTCTCACTGCCACCAGCAATTTTGGGGTCAGTCATTTATACAAAATATCTGGGAATTGTTCTAATCTTTGTGTTCTCACTACCACCAGCAATTGTAGGGGTCTCATTTCTACAAAACATCTGGGAATTGGTCTAATCTGTGTGTTCTCACTGCCACCCATCAGGGGGTCTCACTGATTTATAGGAGGTTTATGGGAATTGTAATCTGTGTCTTCTCACTGCCAGCTATCAAGGGGTCCCACATACTTCTAGCAGATTTCTGCGAATTGTAATCTGTGTCTTGTCACTGTTGCCAGCTATCAGGGGGTCCTATCAGGGGGTCTCGATGACTTGAAGGTGGTTTCTGGGAATTGTAATATGTGTCTTGTCACTGGCTGCCAGCTATCAGGGTGCCTCACTGAGTTATACCAGAGTTCTGGAAATCTTTAATCTTTATACCAGAGTTGAATCAGAGTTCTGCAGCATATCGCCAATTTTTATAACAGAGTTGAATCAGAGTTCTGTATATCTTTAATCTATATAGTACTCACCATGTCAGAAAGACCAAAAAGGACAGGCAGACGCTCCTAGACACAGATAAGAGGGCAAGCAGACTCTGTGTCGGGAGGCTGTGCCTCTGGTCGTCATGGACGTGGTGCATCCTCTGCAGAGGCATGCTTGTCCTTTCTAACTGGTGCTGGCCGTCTTAAGCAGCAGCAACATACAGAGGATTTGGTGGATTAGCTAACCAGGCCATCCTCATCCTCCCAGTCCTCTGCCAGCAAGGCTTGTAGTGCTTTACAGTCCACCTCAGCTGCCAAAACATCTAATGCAGCCTCCATGTCCACAGCTACTCCTGCCATAGCCTCGCTATCACACACGGAGGAGTCAGCTGAATTGTTTGACTACAATGACAGTGACATGCTGCTTGAGGATGTGCAGCAAGTACAGTGCTCTGATTCAATCTCTGAGGTTGAGGAAGCGAGTATAATCAACCTAGAGGAAGGGGTGCCTGTGACACACAAATAACTGGCACTCATGTTGCCCCAGCAGATGCAGCATACTGCCAAGTTGGCTCCAGTGACGAGGAGATAGGGTGTGATGACAATGATGATGAGGTCACTGACTCCACCTGGGTGCCTGATCGAACAGAGGAGTCAGGTGAGGAGGAGGAGGAGGCACAACAAACACGAGGCACAACGTCCTCTATGACCAACCATAGCCAGTCCAAGGCATCAGATGTCAGAGCTGCTCAGGTGCAGAGCACTGTTGTCTCAAAGCACACATCCAGGAACTCTGCTGTGTGGGAGTTCTTTAAGAAATGTGCAGCAGACCGCACCATTGCTATTTGTAATCTATGTCAGATGAGGCTCAAGCGTGGGAAAGACACCGGAGGCCTGGGAACCACGTGCTTGAGGCGACATATGACCACCTGCCATGCATCCCGTTGGCGCAAAACTTTGTGTAGGCCCTCCTCACCTGTCTCTACCCCCACTATATGTCCTGCCATGTCATTGACTCCAACCTCCACTGACAGGTGATGATGCTGCTATAGTAATGGATGTACCAGGTCCTTCCTCACAATGCGACAGCATCCCATCAGCTGAAGATTTACACAGTCAGATTACGTTGCCCCTGCTGCTGCAGTGGAAGAAAAAATATAGTCCAAACCATCCCCAAGCACAGCGTCTAAATGCCAGCTTAGCAAAATTACTTGCATTACAGCTGCTGCCATTCCAGCTGGTGGACTCTGCTTCCTTCCGTGAATTTGCTGAATGTGCTGTACCACAGTGGCAGGTTCCAAAACGCCATTACTTTTCACGGAAGGCCATTCCAGCACTATACCAGCACGTGGAAGACAATGTTATGGAGTCTTTGAGGAAGGCAGTCAGCAGCAAGGTGCATGTGACTTTAGACACGTGGTCCAGCAAGCATGGACAGGGCCGTTACATTTCCTTCATGGTACACTGGGTAACTCTGATTGCAGCTGGGAGGGATCCAAGACAGGGCTCTGTGCTGGAGCTAGCTCATCCACCACGCCTCCAGAAAACTGCTTGTATGAGGTCTGTCTGCTCCACCACCACCTCTCCCTCTTCCTTCTCCTCCTCCTCCTCCTTCTTTGGCGAAGTGGCAGTTAAACCGACGCGTGACAGGGACTATGCAATGGCTCAAGCAAAAAGATGCCATACTGTGCTTGAGCTGGTTTGTTTAGGGGACAGCAGCAACACCGGGCCAGAAATTCTCTCAGCTCTGCAGGGGCAGGTGCAGAGATGGTTAACACCATGCCAGCTTGAGCTGGGAAAAGTTGTCTGTGATAATGGCAGCAACCATCTCTCCGCCCTACGCCTGGGTAAGTTGATGCATGTACCATGCCTAGCACACGTCCTAAATCTGGTAGTACAATGTTTCCTAACCAGGTACCCAGGGCTGGCAGAGCTTCTCAGCCAGGCCAGAAAAGTCTGCATCCACTTCAGATGGTCATTTCCAGCAAGTGTTCACCTGGCAGAAATTCAAAGAGAATTCCACCTTCCCACAAACCGTCTGATCTGTGACATGCCCACCAAGTGGAACTCGACATTAGCAATGCTGCAGCATCTGTAAAAGAAGCAGAGGGCCATCAACGAGTACCTGTGTGAGTATAGCACAAGGACAGGTTCAGGTCAACTTGTCCCCCCCATAGTGGCTGATGATCAAGGATGCATGCACTGTACTGTCACCATTTGAGGAGGCAACAAGGAGGGTGAGCAGGGACAGTGCATGCATCAGTGACACAATTCCTTTAGTGTTCCTGCTGGAGCACACTCTGTGAGGAATTATAGATGTGGCTCTAGAGGCAGAGCAGCGGGAGGAAGAGGAGGCCTTCCCTAGCTCGGAAGGCCCCAGTCTTTCTGCAGACAGCATTCCAGCGGGTCCTCCTCAGATGAGACAGGAGGAGGATGAGGAGGAATATTTAAGTAGTGGGAGCATTGAAGGTGGGGATTCCTCAAGGGAGCGTTTTGTGTGCCCAGAAACCCAAGGACTAGTATGTGGCGGGGAGGAGGAAGTACACGATGGGGTCATCCTCATTGACCAGGAAGACTCGGAAGCTAATGCCACCTCCAACCTACGCTGCATGGGCTCCCTTATCCTGCAAAGCCTGCTAAAGGACCCCAGGATTCGTGCTTTCGAGGGATCATTACTGGTTGGCAAGCCTTCTTGATCCACGATACAAGGGTAAAATTGCAGAGCTCATCCTGCCCGCACAGAGGGAGCACAGGATGAAAAAACTTAGGTTACAAGTGATGACACAGGTGTTTCTGAGGCTGCGGATGATCAGAGGAAGAGCGGTGAAGGCCGGGGCCGCTTGACTGATGCCTTTTTAAATTATTTTAGTCCACGACGCCCAGGGATGTCAAATGTAGGCACCCATTGCCAGCATCTTCACAATATGGTGCAGGACTACCTACGTAGGGGCAAGGGCAGACTTGGATACCTTTCCAGCAGATGATCCACTGGCTTACTGGGTGTTGAGATTGGATCACTGGCCAGAATTTAGCCAATATGCTATGCAGCTACTAGGTTGCCCTTCATCCAGTGTGCTTTCTAAAAGGACGTTCAATGCCGCTGGATGTTTTGTCACAGACAAAAGAGTGCATCTGTCCACCGACTCTGTAGACCGAGTGACATTTATAAAAATGAATCAGTCCTGGATCAGCCAGCTATCAATCCCCTGATGCTGACGTAACGGAATAGATCAGGGATCTCTTCTGCATTCACAAAACCTCCACCACTGCACTCTTCCACAATACCACAAAAGGGTTACGGTGTGAAGGCACTTGCTGCCACCAAAGGCACAATATCTGGCTGCACTGACACTGACGCCTATATTACCAGATTTATATAATTTAAATTTTTTGGACCGCAGGGTCAACCCTGCACTCTTCCACAATACCACAGAGGGGTTACGATGTGACGGCACTGTTGCTGACACTAAAGGCCCAATTTTAAAGCACCTATTGTTACTTTCATCCAAAGCCTGCATAAGTTTCACCATAATTTAGCCAAAAAATCACTAAACTTGTTCTGCATGTCCTAAAACGTCTCCTTTTTTAATACAGACTGCCGCCCCAAGCAGTTGTTTATGAATAGATTAAAGGAAAACCGTTTACCGTCATTTGAAACGTAATTTTTTTGTTTTAAATGTATCTACACATCCTACAAATCCGCCACTTCACAGGCAGGTTATGGGGACCTCCTAGTCACGCTATTTGAAGGAATTTTTCATTTTTATATTTAACCCTTATTTCATGGAAAACTCACTGTTCCTTTAACCCTTTCGCTGCTGAGCCTTTTCCCACCTCTGTGCTGAGCTCATTTTTACCGGTTTCGCTCATCATGTTTAACCGCGTTTTGAAGCCTTATTTTAATATATGACCCAGACATATTATATATCGTTCTTTCCGACAGACTGTGCAGATTCATAATATGTCATTATTATATGTATACGTTATGTCATGTCTGTATATTATAACAAAATATGCAATAAAATTTTAATTTTCAATAATTTACAATGTGTAAAGTGTTTTTTTTCACATTTTAAAATGCGATCGTTTGCGGTTATATTTTCTATGGGGTGCGCTTGTTAAAAAAATTAGAAATGAGGAATCGTTACTTTTTTGGGGGGAAATTACGTGTTTTTTAGCAAACACCCCCCATAGAAAAAATCGTTAGTGCAGCATCATTGTTCACATTATAATTGAAATGGGAACAATATTGTTGCACTAATAAATCTAAAAAAAAAAAAAAAACCTTTTTTTTTTTTTTTAAATTTTTTTTTTTAATTTTTATTTTTTTTTTTACTTTTTAGATGGTCATGTTTGGTATCATTGGAACGGCCACGCTCTGGCCGTTCCAATGATAGTAAACATTAACCCCTAGCTGTCACGGATCGGGAGATAGGGGGATTCATTGGACATCGATGATGTCAGCCCACACCGGGGGGCCGAGTGATCAGCCGGAATACCGGCTGATCGCGGGCTGCGAAGGGAGGACGCGCTCAGCGCGTCCTCCGCAGCCAAGTAGCAATGCGGTTGGACGCGCTCAGCGCGTCTACCGCATTGAAGTGGTTAAAATTGTTTTTGTTTTAATTTTTTTTCCCTTGTTTCCTGTCCCCCAGGGCACTACCCGGACTTCATATACCTTTTATGGCAAATATCTTGCACATATGCCCTCTTGCAGGGCACTCTAAAAATCGAACGTTCGAGTCCCATTGACTTGCATTGAGTTCGGTTCGTGTTCGCATTCGAACTCGAACTTTTGAAATTGTTCGAGTTCGAATGCGAACCGAACACGGGGGTGTTCTGCTCATCCCTAGTCAGCACTGTTTTTGTCGGCTCGTCTGATTTTTCCGACGTTTTTGGCATGTTTTTTGCAGCAGCTCCGGCGGGCTTGCAGGTCTGTCCCCTGCACTCCGGGGACCCTGTGGTGAATGCTGAATTCACCAGCAGGTTGGGAAATTTGATTCCCCGAACTGGGGGGGGTGAAACTGGGGGGGGTGAAGTGCGAGGAAAGAGAGAGCACCAAATTGTTGGCGATATTTCGGTGCTCTCTGAATAACCCCCTTAATCAATAGACCTGAGAATTTGTTTAAAAAATTGAAATAACTTTTTATATTTTTTATAAGAATTTTTTATATTGTAACAGGCCTTTTTAGCATTTTTTAAGGACTTTTTTATTATTTAGTGACATTTTTACTACATTTTTTTGATTTAAGCTTGTAATCGGATAATAGGAAGCTTCCTTTTTTTCCAGTTTGGTGGAATTTAACAAGGCTAATTCGGACGTCCGATAACTGCTTTGGCGACTCCAATGTTGGCAAAATACAGTGACCATTTGCTAAGTAGTGACTCCACCGTGAAATGGGATTCCCGAAGCGCACCGAAATAGGCCAAACTGTGTTCAATTTTGGTGCTTTGTGAATAGACTCTTTATTGTCCTTCCGTAGAGGGATGAGAGCAAACCTTGGTAGATACCATACATATGTTTCTTTGTCTTAAAATTCATGCTACAAAAAAGTAAAATTCAAAGGAAAACAGGAAAACAAAATTCTGGAAACCACAAAGGTCATGGGTCCATGTGAGCTGCTTTACACAAGGCTTGACTCACATCTCAAAGCTCAGCATTTCTATTCCTGCATAGTGAGGGTGTTGGAAAGCAGAAGTTGACATTGCGTGTGGAGATATTTATGGCCACCAGCTGTGATATCCAGAAAGTGTACAGAGATCTCTTATGCTTGACCCACTGACAAAGAACAGTTATCGGAGAACATCTGCCAGTGAACCATGGATATCTCCAAACTGCTTCTTATCTTCTGGTCCATCCAAGGTGGGTTCTGGTTCTACATAGTCTACCTTAATATCGGAATCCTTGCAGGTGAGTTTCCATCTATGACCTCACTTCCACTGTTCGTGTTTCCCCTATTTAATTCATAATTTTTTTCACACGCTGTCAATCAATTCTCCATAATTACAGTCGGACAAGTCACACTGAATGGTCTTTAGTGAATTTGAACCAACGAGACCTTTGTTCCTCCTCAGATGGAATCCTCAGTAACTCAGAGAATAACTATTGTACGTACCAGATCGAGTCTATCCGTGTGGAAGAAGGAGGTTCTGTCACCATCCCATGCAGCTTCAGCTACCCCAAGGACCGGGTCACAAACACAAAGGTCAAAGTACACTGGAAGAGCGGACGAGATATTATGTGCGGGAAAAATCCTATTATTTATAATCACACCAGAAACTGGATACACGCAGACTACACGGCGAGGGTCTCCACGGAGGGAAACGTCATGCAACTAACGTCTTCCATCACAATCCGAGGTCTAAAAAATTCAGATGGTCCTGTGTTCTGCTGTCGGGTGGAAATGAGGAAAACGGATAACACAATTCAAAAAGGGGGGACAAAAAAATTGGAAAACCGTTATGGGACTATCCTGCGCTTTCCAGGTGAGGCATAGGGGGAAAAAAAAATCCTAAATATATATATACACACTATAAGAGTTAAATAAATGCCGAACTTGCCGCCGAATTGCACAATACGGGGCAATTTCGTGGCAGTTCAGCTATTCAAAAAGCTATCAAATCGCCAAATACTGTCGAATGCCATTGAAATACAGTGTAGTACCGTACGTCACAGATCGCTGCAATTCGGCAGCAGCAGTGAAATTGTCCCATAGAGAAGTAATGGTTAATCTATTCAGAGAACGCCACCAAACTGCAACGAAATGTCAGTGAAATGCCCTGATTTTTGGTGATTAGAATGACCGGTTTAAACAAGGCGAATCCCATAGGATTCAATGTAAAAAAATAATACTGTGTTTTTTTTATATGTTTTTATTCAACCCTTTAATCTTTTAGTTTCAGCAAAAAGCCTTTTTATTTATTTCAGGTTTTTTTAAATGGGGTATTTTTCTGGATTTTGTAGGCGAAATGTTTGATTCCCATTTGTTTTAAAGCTTGTTTTTTTATTATTCTGTAACAGCCGTTTTATTATTTGTTATAGGACTTTTTTATTATTTTTATGCATTTTTATTGTTTTAGACACCTTTTTAAAAATAGCAGTCCCCCCCCCCCAGTTTGGCAGCGTTCGGCACCTGATTGGGTTTTCTCGGCGATGTTAGGACAGATCGGCGGCATTCGGCGGCTGATCGGCTTTTTTCTGCGTTTGGCGGTGCGTTCGGTAGATCGTCAGCTGTGTTCGGCGGCGGTCAGTGGATCCCGTTCGCCGCACTTCGGGGACACTGTGGTAAATGCTCAATTCACCACAGGGTCGACGAACTGAAATCGCTGAAGTACAATGAAGCACGCCGAACGAGAGAGCACTGAAATTTTGGTGCTCTATTAATAATCCCTATAGAAGAACAAGTTCATTGATGGCTGATAGGCTATTTTCGGCCGCGTTCTATATTCAGTTTGGCAGCGTACGGCAGACTGATAGTAGCGTTCGATGGATCAGGTTAAAATAGTCAACGTTTCTGCTCCCGTGCAGAGCTTTCATCAGGACATGAAGTGGTCCGAATGACCTGATGACCTTTATGGTCATATATATACAATGTGCATTGGTTACATCTAATTATGGATCACTGGCTCCTTCACCTTGACCTACTTATAAAAATCCCACCTTGGCCAGATTATGGATATTTTGATTTCTGACAGTTTTTTTAATTACATTCTTACCACCCTTTGCATCGATAGATTTTTGGTTCCGGTCTCTCTTTTTTTCTCAATACAAAAGTTTGTCTGTTTTCTGGAGAGACTTCAATGATCCAATCTGTGGAATGGTTAAGATGATCAATGTTCTCATCCAGAACTGGTTCTTCTACAGGGGTTATTCAGAGAGCACCAAAATTTTGGTGCTCTCTTTTTCGGCGTGCTTCAGTGCGCTTCGGCGATTTCAGTTCGTCGACCCTGCAGTGAATTCAGCATTTACCACAGCATCCCCGATGTGCAGCGAACGGGATCCACTGAACGCCGCCGTGTGCGGCCGACAATCTACCGAACTTCAAACTAACCGCCAAACGCAGACGATCAGCTGCCGAAAAAAGCTGACCAGCCACCGAACACTGCCGAACTGAGGGTAAATTTTAAAAAAAATGTTGTTTAGCACCATCACTGCTGAAGACGTGTGGGGAACGTCATAGGAGTCTCCTGCTATATGCGGAGGATGTTCCCCACACGTCTTCCACTTAGCGGGAGCTCCCGTCCATACTCACCTGTCTCCTCCGGGGTCCCGCGGCATTCTGACTTCCTTGAAGTCAGACGCTGCTTTTGTGACCCCTCCTGGCGTGATGATATCATTGCGTCGGATGCATTGATGTCATTTTCAGGCAGCCACCCGGCAAAGCCGGACGATCCCCCTCCCTCCCGATCGGGAGGAGGTAAAAGTTAAAGACAGGCATTGCTTGAAAGGGCAGATTCAGGATTAGGTTTACAGTTAGGATGAGGGTTATGTTTAAGATTAGGGTAATAGCTATGGTCAGGTTATTTTTAGTGTTAGGGCAATAGTTATGTTTAGGGTTAGGATTACAGTTAGGGTTAGGGTTATATTTATGGTTAGGGCAATAGTTATGGTCAGGGTTATGTTTAGGGTTAGGATTACAGTTAGGTTGGGGTTATTTTTAGGGTTAGGATTACAGTTAGGGCAATAGTTATGGTCAGGGTTATGTTTAGGGTTAGGATTACAGTTAGTTTGGGGTTATTTTTAGGGTTAGGGTTATATTTAGGATTAGGGCAATAGTTATGGTCATGTTATGTTTAAGGTTAGGTTTACAGTTAGGGTTATTTTTAGGGTGAGGGTTATGTTTAATGTTTACGGTTACATTTTTATTGCTAAATCATCAGTTGAATTAAAACGGCGGCTCTCATTGTGATTTCAGATGGATTTCCCCGATTACAAAATATTAAAGAAATAAAACCCCGTCAAAATGCTATAATCAAAAACATGAATTAACTTTATTCAAAAATACATAATCCATAATGCAAATAAACATAATAAAATCAGAATAGCAATACATTACATAACAAGCAGATCCATAAGCTACCTCAAAATTGTGCACATGGAACATAGGATATTACTTTATCACTGTTCCTACAGCACATTGGGATAGCAATTTTGGCCTAAAAACCTCTGCGATACAATTTTCTAATTAAAAAAATCATTTTTTTTCGAACTTATTACCTGCCCGGATTTTGTCAATAAGGGGATATTTATTCGGCTGTGGCCACTTTTTTCCAAATGAATCACCTGATATATCTTCTTGCAAAAAAAAAATCAGTCGAAACGCATCAATATTTTTTTCAAGACTCTAACGATGGAAATAAAACGAGCCCCATGGTTAGACAGTCATATAGTATTGCGTAAAAATATTCGAAGATCGTCGTCTCAAACGACTGATTAGACGGACTACGTTGTTGAAAGATAGTCAGTAGCAGAGGGCATCATTTTTGAATTCTTTTCTTTTTCTTTTTATCATTTGCTTCACTTTTAATGCATTCATTTCATTATGGATACAGACGCTTACTGTAAATGTGGAGACGACATGTGACTTTACTTCATTCTTGGCTTTCTTGCAGGTCAGGCCTGGGTGGATCAGTTGGCTGTTGTCCCTGCTCGCCAAGGTGAAACCGTCACCATTCCTTGTTCTGTTCCTCAGTTACGTGGACGGGAGAGTGCCATACAAGCAGTGACCTGGAGACAGGGACAAAGGGACCTGTGCAGTGACCACAAAACAACCTTTACATGGCTATCACAGAATGCATCCAGGAGCCATGGAAAGAATTCACTCGTAAATTTCCCTGAAGACGTATCATTAATCATAGTGAATGTCAGCTCTTCAGACAGGGGTCAGTACTGCTGTGAGGTGAACACCACAGAAGGAACTCAATACATCAGTGCCCGTGGCACCGAGCTGGCCATTGAAGGTAATATGTCAATATTTTTGGGTATCTTCATAGAGTTGTATATATCATTGCAGACTCTCTCTCCAGTATTTAGACTGACTCACAAACAATAAGTAAAAGATTTTGCTGCATGATTCCGATTCTCCAATTCTCAGCACTGGTAACATGAAGGATCATCCTTCTACTATTTGTAAAATTCCATTTACTTAAACAAATAGAAACACTCTTCCAGATACTCACAATAGCTACCAGATAAACCACCACAGGAACTGCCAGATAAACCACCACAGGAACTGCCAGATAAACCACCACAGGAACTGCCAGATAAACCACCACAGGAACTGCCAGATAAACCACCACAGGAACTGCCAGATAAACCACCACCAGAACTGCCAGATATACCAACACAGGAACTGCCAGATAAACCACCACCAGAACTGCCAGATAAACCAACACAGGAACTGCCAGATAAACCAACACAGGAACTGCCAGATAAACCAACACAGGAACTGCCAGATAAACCACCACAGGAACTGCCAGATAAACCACCACCAGAACTGCCAGATAAACCACCACCAGAACTGCCAGATAAACCAACACAGGAACTGCCAGATAAACCAACATAGGAACTGCCAGATAAACCACCACCAGAACTGCCAGATAAACCACCACCGGAACTGCCAGATAAACCACCACAGGAACTGCCAGATATACCAACACAGGAACTGCCAGATAAACCACCACAGGAACTGCCAGATAAACCACCACAGGAAATGCCAGATATACCAACTCAGGAACTGCCAGATAAACCAACACAGGAACTGCCAGATATACCAACACAGGAACTGCCAGATAAACCAACACAGGAACTGCCAGATATACCAACACAGGAACTGCCAGATAAACCACCACAGGAACTGCCAGATATACCAACACAGGAACTGCCAGATAAACCACCACAGGAACTGCCAGATATACCAACACAGGAACTGCCAGATAAACCACCACAGGAACTGCCAGATAAACCACCACAGGAACTGCCAGATAAACCAACACAGGAACTGCCAGATAAACCACCACAGGAACTGCCAGATAAACCACCACCAGAACTGCCAAATAAACCACCACAGGAACTGCCAGATATACCAACACAGGAACTGCCAGATAAACCACCACAGGAACTGCCAGATAAACCACCACAGGAAATGCCAGATTATACCAACACAGGAACTGCCAGATAAACCACCACCAGAACTGCCAGATAAACCAACACAGGAACTGCCAGATAAACCACCACAGGAACTGTCAGATAAACCACCACAGGAAATGCCAGATAAACCAACACAGGAACTGCCAGATAAACCACCACCAGAACTGCCAGATAAACCACCACAGGAACTGCCAGATAAACCACCACAGGAACTGCCAGATAAACCACCACAGGAAATGCCAGATATACCAACACAGGAACTGCCAGATAAACCAACACAGGAACTGCCAGATATACCAACACAGGAACTGCCAGATAAACCAACACAGGAACTGCCAGATAAACCACCAAACACACACTGCCAGATACACACACACACAGACAAAGGAAATGCCAGGTACACACACTGGAACTGCCAGATACACACACACACACACAGGAACTGCCAGATACACACACACACACAAACACACACTCACACAGGAACTGCAGATACACACACACTGCCAGATACACACACACACATAGGAACTGCCAGATACACACACACACACACACAAACTGCCAGATACACGCACGCACACCGGAACTACCAGATACACGTGCACACACAGGAACTGCCAGATTCACGCATATTGACACTGCTAGTGTATATCTGGCTCTGATACTAGCCAGTTCTCTCACCAGACACACTTACATAAGGACGGCCAGGTAAACACACACAAAGACACACAAACAATGTACAATACACACACATGCACCAACTGAAACACATGCATTGATATTTATATCTATCTATACACCAGTGACGTGCAGTGAGGTCAGTGACTGGTGAGGAACTGGCTAGTATTAGAGCCAGATATACACAGGTTACGTAGATTCAGGTTAAGTGCTCCCCAGGATCTGGCTGCTCCCAGTGCTCCCCAGGATCTGGCTTCTCCCAGTGCTCCCCAGGAACTGGATGCTCTCAGTGCTCCCCAGGATCTGGCTGCTCTCAGTGCTCCCCAGGATCTGGCTGTTCAGTGCTCCCCAGGAACTGGCTGTTCAGTGCTCCCCAGCAACTGGCTGCTCTCAGTGGTCCCCAGGATCTGGCTGCTCTCAGGGCTCCCCAGGATCTGCCTGCTCCCAGTGCTCCCCAGGATCTGGCTGCTCTCAGTGCTCCCCAGGATCTGGCTGTTCAGTGCTCCCCAGGAACTGGCTTGCTCTCAGGGCTCCCCAGGATCTGGCTGCGCTCAGGGCTCCCCAGGATCTGGCTGCACTCAGGGCTCCCCAGGATCTGGCTGCTCTCAGTGCTCCCCAGGATCTGGCTGCTCTCAAGGCTCCCAGGATCTTGCTGCTCTCAGGGCTCTCCGGGAAGTGCGTCCAGGCACACAGCTCTGCGGCACGCCCCCATGACTGATGAGGACAGTCACATAACTGCCCTGTGTCAATCAAAGCATGGGAGGCCTGCCACCCATGGAGGTGTTTTTTGAATAGCTTGAGACCAATGGTGCTTTCCCATTGGTCCAAGCAATTCCATTGCTCTCAGTGCCTCTCTGAGGCACTGAAGAGCATAGATTCAGGATGTAGACAGCACCAGACGCGCACTGCAGACTTCTGAGTCTCTTGGCCAGCTTGAGCTTATGCGATTAGCGTAGCATTCAGCTACGCAAATTGCGTAGGCTCGGTGCAGAAAAAAAATGCAGAGCAGAGATGGACGGCGGGGGAGCGTGGAGCAGGTGAGTTCTCTTCTTTGTTAAATTAAAAACTACTGCTAAAAAAGTTATTTTAATAGCACTGGCAGGTGAGCTCAGCTGTGCCCACTTAATGGCACGGCACGCCCCTGCTATACACACACACACACATAGACATTGCTAGATACAAACACATGCACCGAGAGATACGTACTTAAAATGGCATTGCCAGATAAACACACAGACATTTCCAGATACAAAAACACAGACACACAGACACTGTCAGACATAAACACGCATTGCTAGATACACACAGTCACTATTACACACACAGTGCCAGAAACACAGACACACAGGTTTCCTCGTGTTGTGAAAATATTCTGAATCTTTGTTAAGTTTCGTAAATATATATTTGATGTTTTACCGCTCAGGCAACCAATAGACAGGTCTGACGACTATATTAACCATGCATTTGGAATTTATGAGCGAACACAAAATGCCTTCATGTATACACACACACATACACGAACAAACACAGCTTTGGAAATAATTAAGGTTTGAGTAAAACGAACATTTTATATGCTGTAACTTGCTGACCACATTTCTCTCGAATTCCAAATACAAACCTTGACATTTTCAGCAATTATGTGCAAAAAATTACAACTGGTCAAAATAATACAAAGATGGAGTTTTTTCACTCCTCTAATATCGCAAACTAAGATCCTATACCAAAAGGGTTATTCAAAGAGAGTGGAATTTCGGTGCTCTGTCATTCCCTTCACTTAATGGAATCAAATTTCCCAACCCTGTGGTGAATTCAGAATTCACCGCAGAGTCCCAGAAGTGCAGGGAAAATCTGCAGACAGCATCCGAAAAAACTCTGCAAAATTGCCAATTCGAAAACAGAACCCGTTACCTGCCGCAAAAAAATCGGAGTCATTCAAAAAACCGCCGAAAAGCTTAACCTGCCGTAAATCCGCTGAACGGATCCTAACAAGGCCGACGTTCCGCCAAACACAGGGCCGAACAGTTGCTGGAAAAAGCCGACAAGCAGACGAACGGGGTATAAAAAAAAAACACACCACAGGCACACACACATACCGCAACTTTGAAAAGCTATTTGCAAAAAAATCTACTGCATGAAAAATGCCTGAAAGTTTACATATAAGGTCCTATGAAAAATAATAAAAATGTCCTTTACAGAAAATTATTTTTTATAAAAATCTGAAAACAAATATTTTGCCGAAAAAAATTGTAAAAAATGCCTATAAATCGTAAATAAATATAGACTTTAGACTCTCATGCTGCTTTTTAGTCATGAGGTAGACTGGTGGGTAGTGATGGTCCGAACAGCCGAGCATTCGAACTCGAACACGAACCGAACTCAATGCAAGTCAATAGGACTCGAAAGTTCGATTTTTAGAGTGCCCTCCAAGAGGGCATATATGCAAGATACTTGCCATAAAAGGTGTATGGGGGTCCGGGTAGTGCCCTGGGGGACAGGAAACAAGGAAAAAAAGTAAAAAAAAAAACGTTTTAAAGGAACAGTGAGTTTTCCATGAAATAGCGGTTAAGAATAAAAACAAAAAAATACTTCAAATATCGTGCCTAGGAGGTCCCCATAACCTGCCCGTGAAGTGGCGGATTTCTAGGAATATATATAAACATTTAAAAACAAAAAAATGACATTTAAAATGACGGTAAATGGTTTTCCTTTAATCTATTCATAAACAACTGCTTGGGGTGGCAGCCTGTATGAAAAGAGGAGACGTTTTAGGACACGCAGAACAAGTTTAGTGATTTTTTGGCTAAATTATGGTGAAACTTATGCAGGCTTTGGATGAAAGTAACAATAGGTGCTTTAAAATTGGGCCTTTATTGTCGGCAACAGTGCTGTCACACCATAACCCCTCTGTGGTATTGTGGAAGAGTGCAGGGTTGGACCCTGCGGTTAAACATTAAAATGATATGAATCTGGTACAGGCGTCAGTGCACACAAATATTTTGCCTTTGGTGGCAGCAAGTGCCTTCACACCGTAACCCCTTTGTGGTATTGTGGAAGAGTGCAGTGGTGGAGGTTTTGGGAATGCAAAAGTGATCCCCGATCTATTCAGTTACGTCAGCATCAGGGGACTGATAGCTGCTGATCCAGGACTGATTCATTTTTATAAATGTCAGCCGGTCTACAGAGTCGGTGGACAGACGCACTCTTTTGTCTGTGACGGAGTTCAGCGAACAGCCGATGTTCGATGCGAACTCCGAACAGATCGAACCGAACAGCTCATCCCTACTGGTGGGCTTTTATTTATGCCCTCTAAGAAACAAATCCACCTTGGGATCAAAAAACAAAGCCACGGAATGGCATATGCTGCAAAGATGACCTGGTTGGAGGTACAATCAAATATACATAATACAGGAGGAGCGGGTCGCACCTAATTCGATTCCATGACTTTGTTTTTTGATCCCTTTGTGGATTTGTTTCTGGGGGGCATAAATAAAAGCCCACCAGTCTACCTTATGACTGAAAAGCAGCATGAGAGTTTATGGTTCGCTGCATAGAAGCCTATGGTTCAATTGGTTAGGACTCACCTTCACTGGAGGTGCCTTGACGTTCATCAGGTGAGCATACACTCAAATGGCAATTCGAGTAAACCAAAACCTCTAATTGTGTTTTGTTTCACACAGTGTTACAGGAATAAGTTCAGATGACACCTTTTTTCCTTGTTAAATAGAGACTTTTACTGCAGATTAAAAGAATAAATGGTTTAATAAATATTCAATAAAAAGGGAATATTTTTGACATTGAAACCTATGGGATTCGCCCGATTAAACCCACGAATGAAACCACTGGACATCAGAGCACTTCACTGACATTTCTCTGCTGTTCGGTGTCTCTGAATAGGCTAACCAATGCTTCTCTATGGGGGATTTCACTGCTGTCGAACAGGCACTGAATTTTGCTGGCAAATCGCCAAAATCTGGTGGATTGACAGCTTTTGAATAGCCAAATGGCCACAAAATTGTACCGTAAGGGGAAATTAAACGTTCAAAGCCAATTTGTCTCTCTTTGAATAACCCTGCAAATTTCACAGCGTGTACCAGACACTCTGGCTTTTAGGCCTCTCCAGGTCTCCGTTTAACCAATAGATGACTAGGTGATGGATGTGTATTTGACACATTTTATTAGCAGACTCTCGCTTCTCTTTATAACTTGTTTCTCACGTGACACTAATTATTATGTTTGTTTTTTAATATTTTTTTTATTTCTAGACTTCACGGCTAATCAAACCATTACTGTCACTCAGCCTCTGGATTCCTCAGCCAACATAGGAGACTCCGTCACCATTAACTGCTCATTCACAGTCTCTGATGTGACAGATCCGCTGTGGACTGGAGTTTACTGGAGAGTCGACAGCCCCACCGGAGATTACGCCTATCATCCTGCCCCAGAGATGATCCATCCTACATACAGGGGCAGGACTGAGCTGACAGGACAGACGGATCTACACATACAGAAGGTGCAAGCTGCCGACCACGCCAAGTATTACTGTCTGGTGGTCCTCCGAGTCTGTGTTGGACATAATGCTTTTAATACACATATTGGCCAAGGACAAGGAACCAGCCTGAGCGTAACAGGTAACATCACATAATAAGTCCTAGAGCTATCATTCAGTACTGCAGGTACATCACTTACTCATCATATAAGATGTTCTTACATATATCAGTCATATGACCATATTATTGTCAATCACATGGCTTGTTTTACTACAAGATTGTGTTGTGTAGGTATTTTGGTTGGGTTGGTTGGATTTTGCTGATAGTGGAGAATATGATGGAGTTTTGCCCTGTATATTCAGGTATCAAATCGAAGCAATTCATCCTACTGGTTCCAGAGACTTTTCAAGCTCAAAGCCTATTGTATTTAGTGAGCAAAACGAAGGTATATGAGATCACTGAACACTATTGGCCTACTCAACGGTGGGTCCCCGCTCAACCCTCCTAAGGTTGTAGTTCGATGGTGCCATTACAGAGTAATCAGTCTATTAACCAGAAAGGATGGCCAGTACTGAAGTGCCAAGTTAGTCTTCGGAGCAAGAGAGGTGCAGCAACCCCCATGCACTCAAGATATTTTAAGGCTGTCTCCTTAAAACAAATATACCAAGAAATGAGAAAGAAAAAAGGTAAAATAAATGAAATAAAATGTAAAGCATCCAAAAAGGTCAGAAGGAGAAGAAACTGTTACAGGAGATTCTATTTTTAGTTCCATTCAAAGGAAAAATAGTATCATCTAACTGAAAAGTATCTTCATGTGCCAGAACACAAAGATATTAAAAAGAAACACAAATACTCAAGCAGGCATAATCAATGCACATCCCTCTTTTTCTCCCGTTCTGTCTTTCCCATTCTTACAGTGTTATTCCGAGAGCACCGAAATGTCAGAGCGCTGCCACGACCATCCAGAAGTTTAGCACCATGTTACGGTGCAGGCTGCTAGATTAGCACCCGCACCATAATATCACGCTAAAACGGGGAGTATAAAGAGAAACCTGCAGGCACAGATTTTACTCCTTAGTGTCCCCGTTTTAGCGTGATTAATGTAATATGGGCCATTGTCTTTACTCCAGATACATGTGTGTCTGATTCAGGGCACTCCGGCAATCAGACCGGAAGGGGGGATATGTTGAAGAAAGAGCAGAGTGTCGGGTGACCTGCAGCCTTTGTGAATTCTAAATAATTCTTATTATTTGCTTATCTCTGTCTTTCAGAATATCAGTCACTTAATGAGGCTCCGCCGCCACGAAACTCTGATACCGGCTTTTCATCAGGTAATAAACACTCTAAAAGTGAGCAAGTAGGTGCAGTTTATGATGGTTTGGATGGTTTTGTGACACAAATGGAATCCTGTTTGGCTTTTATTTCCATTCAGCTGGTGGGTGTCAAATACAGGAGAGTAGAAGAGAGCGGCGTATCCACAATCCGGTAGGAAAGGCTTAAATGACACTGATCCATTCTCTTTAGCAGAATAATAATTTATTTTACAGCATAATATTATGGACAGCTTGAGCAGGTGTTTTCAGGAATTCCAACTTTCGAATGACTCCAAAATCCAAGAATTTTCACAATGTTGTGAATATAATTTTTAGTTAGCTCCCTGACACTCTACATGGGTCTTCCTTCACCCTGGCGCTCCTCCGAGGGCTGCAGCAAGATACCTGTTGAGAGACTCAGCACAGCTCCAGCGAGAGATCATACTGCACAGAGACAGCGACAGATCATGCAGCACAGAAACAGTGAGACATTGTGCTGCACAGAGACAATGAGAGAGTGTGATGCACAGAGACAGTGAGGCATGCTGCTCAGAGACAGCAAGAGATCATGCTGCAGAGAGACAGTGACAGATCATGCTGCAAGACACAGAGAGAGAGAGAGAGAGAACGCTGTACAGAGACAGTGAGAGATCATGCTGCAGAGACACAGTGAGAGATCATGCTGCAGAGAGACAGTGAAAGATCATGCTGCTCAGAGACAGTGAGAGATCATGCTGCAGAGAGACAGTGAGAGATCATGCTGCTCAGAGACAGCGAGAGATCATGCTGCAGAGAGACAGTGAGAGATCATGCTGCTCAGAGACAGCAAGAGATCATGCTGCAGAGAGACAGTGACAGATCATGCTGCAAGACACAGAGATAGAACGCTGCACAGAGACAGTGAGAGATCATGCTGCAGAGTGAGAGATCATGCTGCAGAGAGACAGTGAGAGATCATGCTGCTCAGAGACAGTGAGAGATCATGCTATAAGACAGAGAGAGAGAGAATGCTGCACAGAGACAGTGCGAGATCATGCTGCTCAGAGACAGCAAGAGATCATGCTGCAGAGAGACAGTGAGAGATCATGCTGCTCAGACATTTAGAGATCATGCTTCTCGGAGGCACTGAGAGATCATGCTGCAAGACAGAGAAAGAGAGAGAATGCTACACAGAGACAGTAAGAGATCATGCTGCTCAGACATTTAGGGAGCATGCTTCTCAGAGGCACTGAAAGATCATGCTGCTCAGCGACCGTGAGAGATCATGCAGCTCAGAGACAGTGAGAGATCAGGCTGTAAGACACAGAGAGAGAGAGAGAGAGAGAGAGAATGCTGCACAGAGACAGTGAGAGATCATGCTGCTCAGACATTTAGAGATCATGCTTCTCAGAGGCACTGAGAGATCATGCTGCTCAGAGACAGTGAGAGATGATGTTGCTCAGAGACAGTGAGAGATCATGCTGCAGAGAGACAGCAAGAGATCATGCTGCAGAGAGACAGCGTGAGATCATGCTGCACAGACAGTGAGAGATCATGCTGCACCGACAGATCATGTTGCAGAGACCGCGTGAGATCATGCTGCAGAGACCGCGTGAGATCATGCTGCAGAGACAGTGTGAGATCATGCTGCAGAGACACAGTGAGAGATCATGCTGCTCAGAGACAGTGAGAGATCATGCTGCAGAGAGACAGTGAGAGATCATGCTGCTCAGAGACAGTGAGAGATCATGCTGCAGAGAGACAGTGAGAGATCATGCTGCAGAAAGACAGCGAGAGATCATGCTGCACCGACAGATCATGCTGCAGAGACAGCGGGAGATCATGCTGCAGAGAGACAGTGTGAGATCATGCTGCAGAGACAGCGTGAGATCATGCTGAAGAAACACAGTGAGAGATCATGCTGCTCAGAGACAGAGAGATCATGCTGCACTGACAGAGAGACATCATGCTGCACAGAGACAGTGAGAGATTATGCTGCAGAGAGACAGCGAGAGATCATGCTGCACAGACAGCGAGAGATCATGCTGCACAGACAGCGAGAGATCATGCTGCACAGACAGCGTGGGATCATGCTGCACAGACAGTGAGAGATCATGCTGCAGAGAGACAGTGAGAGATCATGCTGCACAGTGAGAGATCATGCTGCACAGACAGTGAGAGATCATGCTGCAGAGAGACAGTGAGAGATCATGCTGCACAGTGAGAGATCATGCTGCAGAGACAGTGAGAGATCATGCTGCAGAGACAGCGAGAGATCATGCTGGCTCTTTACAGCATGTTCTTTGCAAAGTTCTTTACAGCATCCCAGAGCTTTCATTTCCTTGCTGCTGCAGCAAAGTACCGGCTGGGTGGAGTAGAGGTAACATCACTGCTCTGCATGGAGAAAGTCTGTGGAGTCATGGGTTCGATCCTGACAGGCACCTCTCCAGTAAGTGTCCTTGGGCAAGACACCTAATGGTACATACTTGCCACCCAGGACATACTTGAAAACAAGAGAAATCTCAATGTATCCTTCCTGGTAAAATCCTTTCGCAAAAAAAAAAGGGTGTCTCGCGGCACCCTTCCACATCCCACCTCATCTCTGGCTGTATTCCACAAAATGTAACAATACAAAATCCAGAATGCTGGGGTCCAAAACAGTCTGGATAAGGGGTGTTCAACTTGTGTATGTATGCTGCACCTTGATGATCAGGCCTGCCCTAGCAAGGTGCTTGCACTGGGCTCTGCACTAGGGATGAGCTGTTTGGTTCAGAGTTCGCATCGAACATAGCCTGTTTGCATGTTCGCGAACCACGAACATTTCCGCCTGTTTGCTGCGTGTTCGCCCACAATGCACTTTTCCACTGGCCTGAAGCTTGTAATTGGATATAGCCTTGCACCTGACCACAGGTCAGGTTCAAGACTATGCCAATCATGGCTCAGAGTCCTGATTGGGCAAATTTTGCCCAATCATGGGCTGACAGAGCTAAGTCCCGCAGCACACTATATAAGGCTTCACACAGCGCTTCTGCAGGCGTTTGAGAGGAGATTGATCATGTGTTAGTGTGTGTTCTTACTGCCAGTCTGCCACCAGCTACTGGGGGGTCTCATTTCTACCAAATATATGGGAATTGTTGTAATCTTTGTGTTCTCACTCCCAGCAACTATTTTGGCGTCTCAGTAATTTCTACAAAATATTTGTGAATTGAGGTAATCTGAGATAATCTGTCTCTTGTCACTGCCAGCCAGAATTTTGGGGGCTCAGTAAAGTAATTTCTAAAAAATATTTGTGAATTGAGGTAATCTGCCACGCAGAATTTTGGGGGCTCAGTAATTTCTACAAAATATTTGTGAATTGAGGTAATCAGAGGTAATCTGCCACGCAGAATTTTTGGGGCTCAGTAATTTCTACAAAATATTTGTGAAGTGCGGTAATCTGAGATAATCTGTGTCTTGTCACTCCCAGCCAGAATTTTGGTGGCTCAGTAAAGTAATTTCTACAAAATATTTGTGAATTGAGGTAATCAGAGGTAATCTGTGTCTTGTCACTGCCAGCCAGAATTTTGGGGGCTCAGTAAAGTAATTTCTACAAAATATTTGTGAATTGAGGTAATCTGAGGTAATCTGTTTCTTGTCACTGCCAGCCAGAATTTTGGGGGCTCAGTAATTTCTACAAAATATTTGAATTGAGGTAATCTGAGGTAATCTGCCACGCAGAATTTTGGGGGCTCAGTAATTTCTACAAAATATTTGTGAATTGAGGTAGTCTGAGGTAATCTGTGTCTTGTCACTGCCAGCCAGAATTTTGGTGGCTCAGTAATTTCTACAAATCATTTGGGAATTGAGGTGATCTGTGTCTTGTCACTGCCACCCAGTATTTTGGGGGTCAGTAATTTCTACAAAATGTTTGAATTGAGGTAATCTGAGGTAATCTGCCAGCCAGAATTTTGGGGGCTCAGTAATTATTACAAAATATTTGTGAATTGAGGTAATCTGAGGTAATCTGTGTCTTGTCACTGCCAGCCAGAATTTTGGGGGCTCAGTAATTTCTACAAAATATTTGGGAATTGAGGTAATCAGAAATAATCTGCCACGCAGAATTTTGGGGGCTCAGTAATTTCTACAAAATATTTGTGAATTGAGGTAATCTGAGATAATCTGTGTCTTGTCACTGCCAGCCAGAATTTTGGGGGCTCAGTAATTTCTACAAAATATTTGTGAATTGAGGTAATCAGAGGTAATCTGTGTCTTGTCACTGCCAGCCAGAATTGTGGGGGCTCAGTAAAGTAATTTCTACAAAATATTTGTGAATTGAGGTAATCTGCCACTCAGAATTTTGGGGGCTCAGTAATTTCTACAAAATATTTGTGAATTGAGGTAATCTGAGGTAATCTGTGTCTTGTCACTGCCAGCCAGAATTTTGGGGGCTCAGTAAATTCTACAAAATATTTGTGAATTGAGATAATCAGAGGTAATCTGCCAGCCAGAATTATGGGGGCTCAGTAATTTCTACAAAATATTTGTGAATTGAGGTAATCTGAGGTAATCTGTTTCTTGTCACTGCCAGCCAGAATTTTGGGGGCTCAGTAATTTCTACAAAATATTTGAATTGAGGTAATCTGCAACGCAGAATTTTGGGGGCTCAGTAATTTCTACAAAATATTTGTGAATTGAGGTAATCTGTGTCTTGTCACTGCCAGCCAGAATTGTGGGGGCTCAGTAAAGTAATTTCTACAAAATATTTGTGAATTGAGGTAATCTGCCACTCAGAATTTTGGAGGCTCAGTAATTTCTACAAAATATTTGTGAATTGAGGTAATCTGAGGTAATCTGTGTCTTGTCACTGCCAGCCAGAATTGTGGGGGCTCAGTAAAGTAATTTCTACAAAATATTTGTGAATTGAGGTAATCTGCCACTCAGAATTTTGGAGGCTCAGTAATTTCTACAAAATATTTGTGAATTGAGGTAATCTGAGGTTATCTGTGTCTTGTCACTGCCAGCCAGAATTTTGGGGGCTCAGTAAATTCTACAAAATATTTGTGAATTGAGATAATCAGAGGTAATCTCCCAGCCAGAATTATGGGGGCTCAGTAATTTCTACAAAATATTTGTGAATTGAGGTAATCTGAGGTAATCTGTGTCTTGTCACTGCCAGCCAGAATTTTGGGGGCTCAGTAATTTCTACAAAATATTTGTGAATTGAGGTAGTCTGAGGGAATCTGTGTCTTGTCACTGCCAGCCAGAATTTTGGGGGCTCAGTAATTTCTACAAATCATTTGGGAATTGAGGTGATCTGTGTCTTGTCACTGTCACCCAGTATTTTGGGGGTCAGTAATTTCTACAAAATATTTGAATTGAGGTAATCTGAGGTAATCTGCCACGCAGAATTTTGGGGGCTCAGAATTTTCTACAAAATATTTGTGAATTGAGGTAATCTGAGGTAATCTGTGTCTTGTCACTGCCAGCCAGAATTTTGGGGGCTCAGTAATTTCTACAAAATATTTGGGAATTGAGGTAATCAGAAATAATCTGCCACGCAGAATTTTGGGGGCTCAGTAATTTCTACAAAATATTTGTGAATTGAGGTAATCTGAGATAATCTGTGTCTTGTCACTGCCAGCCAGAATTTTGGTGACTCAGTAAAGTAATTTCTACAAAATATTTGTGAATTGAGGTAATCTGTGTCTTGTCACTGCCAGCCAGAATTTTGGGGGCTCAGTAAAGTAATTTCTACAAAATATTTGAATTGAGGTAATCTGAGGTAATCTGCCACGCAGAATTTTGGGGGCTCAGTAATTTCTAGAAAATATTTGTGAATTGAGGTAGTCTGAGGTAATCTGTGTCTTGTCACTGCCAGCCAGAATTTTGGGGGCTCAGTAATTTCTACAAATCATTTGGGAATTGAGGTGATCTGTGTCTTGTCACTGCCAGTGTCACCCAGTATTTTGGGGGTCAGTAATTTCTACAAAATATTTGGGAATTGTTATAATCTGTGTGTTCTCACTGGCTGCCACCCATCAGGGGGTCTCACTGATTTATAGGAGGTTTCTGAGATTTGTAATCTGTGTCTTGTCACTGCCAGACAGAATTTTGGGGGCTCAGTAATTTCTACAAATCATTTGTGAATTGAGGTGATCTGTGTTTTGTCACTGCCAGTGCCACCCAGTATTTTGTGGGTCAGTAATTTCTACAAAATATTTGTGAATTGAAGTGATCTGTGTCTTGTCACTGCCACACAGTATTTTGGGGGTCAGTAATTTCTACAAAATATTTGGGAATTGTTATAATCTGTGTGTTCTCACTGGCTGCCACCCATCAGGGGGTCTCACTGATTTATAGGAGGTTTCTGAGACTTGTAATCTGTGTCTTCTCACTGCCAGCTATCAGGGGGTCCCACATACTTTTAGCAGATTTATGCAAATTGTAATCTGTGTCTTCTCACTGTTGCCAGCTATCAGGGGGTCCTATCAGGGGGTCTCACTGACTTGTAGCAGATTTCTGTGAATTGTAATTTGTGTCTTGTCACTGCCATCCATCAGGGGGGTCTCACTGATTTATAGGAGGTATCTGGGAATTGTAATCTGTGTCTTGTCACTGGCTGCCAGCTATCAGGGTGTATCACTGAGTTATACCAGAGTTCTGGAAATCTTTATACCAGAGTTGAATCAGAGTTCTGTATATATTTAATCTATATATCACTCGCCATGTCAGAAAGACCAAAAAGGACAGGCAGACGCTCCCAGACACAGATAAGAGGGCAAGCAGCCTCTGTGTCGGGAGGCTGTGCCTCTGGTCGTGGTGGACGTGGTGCATCCTCTGCAGGGGCATGCTTGTCCTTTCTAACTGGTGCTGGCCGTCTTATGCAGCAGCAACATACAGAGGATTTGGTGGATTGGCTAACCAGGCCATACTCATCCTCTGAGTCCTCTGCCAGCAAGGCTTGTAGTGCTTTACAGTCCACCTCAGCTGCCAAAACATCTAATGCAGCCTCCATGTCCACAGCTACTCCTGCCGTAGCCTCGCTATCACACACGGAGGAGTCAGCTGAATTGTTTGACTACAATGACAGTGACATGCTGCTTGAGGATGCGCAGCAAGTACAGTGCTCTGATTCAATCTCTGAGGTTGAGGAAGGGAGTATAATCAACCTAGAGGAAGGGGGTGCCAGTGATGACACACAAATAACTGGCACTCATGTTGCCCAAGCAGCTGCAGCATACTGCCCAATTGGCTCCAGTGACGAGGAGATAGGGGGTGATGATGACAATGATGATGAGGTCACTGACTCCACCTGAGTGCCTGATCGAACAGATGAGTCAAGTGAGGAGGAGGCACAACAAACACGAGGCACAATGTCCTCTATGACCAACCGTAGCGCTAGCCAGTCCAAGGCATCAGATGTCAGAGCTGCTCAGGTGCAGAACGCTGTTGTCTCAAAGCACACATGCAGGAACTCTGCTGTCTGGGAGTTCTTTAAGAAATGTGCAGCAGACCCCACCGTTGCTATTTGTAATCTATGTCAGATGAGGCTCAAGCATGGGAAAGACACTGGATGCTTGGGTACCACGTGCTTGAGGCGACATATGACCACCTGCCACACATCCCGTTTGTGCAAAACTTTACGTAGGTCCTCCTCCTCCTCATCTGTCTCTACCCCCACTGTATGTCCTGCCATGTCATTGCCTACAACCTCCACTGACAAGGATGATGCTACAGTAATGGATGTAACAGGTCCTTCCTCACAATGTGACAGCATCCCATCAGCTGAAGATTTACGCAGTCAGGTTACGTTGCCCCAGCTACTGCAGTGTAAGAAAAAATATAGTCCCAACCATCTCCAAGCACAGCGTCTAAATGCCAGCTTAGCAAAATTACTCGCATTGCAGCTGCTGCTTTTCCAGCTGGTGGACTCTGCTCCCTTCCGTGAATTTGCTGAATGTGCTGTACCACAGTGGCATGTTCCAAAACGCCATTACTTTTCACGCAAGGCCATTCCAGCACTATACCAGCACGTGGAAGACAGTGTTATCGAGTCATTGGGAAAGGCAGTCAGCAGCAAGGTGCATGTGACTTTAGACACGTGGTCCAGCAAGCATGGACAGGGTCATTACATTTCCTTCACGGCACACTGGGTAACTCTGATTGCAGCTGGGAGGGATCCAAGATGGGGCTCTGTGCTGGAGCTTGTTCATCCACCATGCCTCCAGAAAGCTACTTGTATGAGGTCTGTCTGCTCCACCACCACCTTGCCCTCTTCCTCCTCCTCCTTCTGTGTCTCTGGTGAAGTGGCAGTTAAACCGACGCATGGCAGGGGCTACACAATGGCTCAAGCAAAAAGATGCTATACTGTGCTTGAGCTGGTTTGTTTAGGGGACAGGAGCCACACCAGGCCAGAAATTCTGTCAGCTCTGCAGGGGCAGAGATGGTTAACACCACTCCAGCTTCAGCTGGGAATGGTCGTCTGTGATAATGACAGCAACCTTTTCTCCGCCCTACGCCAGGGTAAATTGATGCATGTACCATGCCTAGCACACGTCCTAAATCTGGTGGTACAGCATTTCCTAACCAGGTACCCAGGGCTGGCAGAGCTTCTCAGCCAGGCCAGAAAAGTCTGCAGCCACTTCATACAGTCATTCCCAGCAAGCGTTCGCCTGGCAGAAATTCAAAGAGAATTCTACCTTCCCACAAACCGTCTGATCTGTGACATGCCCACCAGGTGGAACTCAACATTAGCAATGCCGCAGCGTCTGCACAAGCAGCAGAGGGCCATCAACGAGTACCTGTGTGAGTATGGCACAAGGACAGGTTCAGGTCAACTTGTTTTTTTTTTCCCCCCACGCAGTGGCTGTTGATCAAGGATGCATGCACTGTACTGTCACAATTTGAGGAGGCAACGAGGATGGTGAGCAGGGACTGTGCATGCATCAGTGACACAATTCCTTTAGTGTTCCTGGCTGGAGCACACTCTGCGGGGAATTATAAATGTGCAGAGCAGCGGGAGGAAGAGGAGTCCTTCCCTAGCTCTGAAGGCCCCAGTCTTTCCGCAGACACATTCCAACAGGTCCTCCTCAGACCAGGAGGAGGATGAGGAGGAGGAATATTTGAGTAGTGGGGGCATTGAAGGTGGGGATTCCTCAAGAGAGGGTTTTGTGTGCCCAGAAACACAAGGACTGATACGTGGCTGGGAGGAGGATGTGCACGATGGGGTCATCCTCCTCATTGAGCAGGAAGACTCGGAAGCTAATGCCACCTCCAACCTACCCTGCATGGGCTCCCTTGTTATGCAAAGCCTGCTAAAGGACCCCAGAATTCGTACTATCAAGGAGAGGGATCATAACTGGTTGGCCACCCTTCTTGATCCACGATACAAGCGTAAAGTTGCAGAACTCATCCGGCCTGCACAGAGGGAGCACAGGATGAAAAAACTAGAAGACGCTCTAAAGCGACACTTGTGTAACACCTTTCCAGGCACCGGTACGTTACCAAGTGATGACACAGGTGCTTCTGAGGCTGCGGATGATCAGAGGAATAGTGGTGAAGGCCGGGGCCTCTTGACTGATGCCTTTTTAAATTTTTTAGTCCACGATGCCCAGGGACGTCAAATGTAGGCACCCATTGCCAGCGTCTTCACCATATGGTGCAGGACTACCTTGGGGCAAGGGCAGACCCAGATAACTTTCCAGCAGATGATCCACTGGCTTACTGGGTGTTGAGATTGGATCACTGGCCAGAACTAGGTTGCCCTTCATCTAGCATGCTTTCTGAAAGGACGTTCAGTGCCGCTGGAGGTTTTGTCACAGACAAAAGAGTGCATCTTTCCACCGACTCTGTAGACCGGCTGACATTTATAAAAATGAATCAGTCCTGGATCAGCAGCTATCAATCCCCTGATGCTGACGTAAATGGACTAGATCGGGGATGTCTTCTGCATTCACAAAACCTCCAGCACTGAACTCTTCCACAATACCACAAAAGGGTTACGTGTGAAGGCACTTGCTGCCACCAAAGGCACAATATTTGGCTGCACTGACGCCTGTGCCACATTTATATCATTTTATTTTTTGAACTGCAGGGTCCAACCCTGCACTCTTCCACAATACCACAAAAGGGTTACAGTGGGAAGGCACTTGCTGCCATGAAAGGCACAATATTTGGCTGCACTGACGCCTGTGCCACATTTATATCATTTAAATTTTTTGAACCGCAGGGTCCAACCCTGCACTCTTCCACAATACCACAAAAGGGTTACGTGTGAAGGCACTTGCTGCCATGAAAGGCACAATATTTGGCTGCACTGACACCTTTACCAGATTCATATATTTTTAATATAGGACCGCATGGTCCACCCCTGCATTCTTCCACAATACCACAGAGGGGTTACTGTATGAATGCACTTGCTGGCCTGGCACCAAAAGCACAATATCTGGGTGCACTGACACCTTTACCAGATTCATATCTTTTTAATATAGGACCGCATGGTCTACCCCTGCACTCTTCCACAATACCACAGAGGGGTTACTGTATGATGGCACTTGCTAGCCTGGCACCAAAGGCACAATATTTGGGTGCACCGCCACTGACGCCTGTACCAGATTCATATCCTCAGAGGGGTTACTATGTGATGGCACTGTTGCTGGTTGAGCTTGTTTTGTTAGAACAACTACTTTTGCTCTGTGCCCCTGTCTGGTATATTCCGCTGCTTGTTATTGCTGGTGCACTTCCATCCTGCCATACACTATAGCGCAGTAATATTTTGGTGCACTGCCACTGATGCCTATATTATCAGATTCATATAATTTTAATATTGGACTGCAGGGTCCAACCCTGCACTCTTCCACAATACCACAGAGGGGTTACGGTGTGACGGCACTGTTGCCGACACTAAAGGCCAAATTTTAATCCAGATGTTTTCGCCGGGTTTTGCGGTGAGTTTTCGTCAGGTTTGCAGCAGCTTTTACCTGCACTAAGACACTCCTGTGGTGCATGCTGAATACACCGCAGGGTCGCCGAAATGGGATCGCCAAATCGCACCGAATTGAAGAGCACGAAAAGTCACCGAACGTGTGGTGACTTTTCGATTCCCTTTGAATAACCCTGACAATTTAATTACATTAAAGTGAAATGTACAGATATAGGGAAAAACACTACTTAAAATTGTAGAAAATAATATAAAAATTAAAATGTGCAACGTTTTTAAAAGTATTACAAGTATAAGTACATTGTTTTAACACAATCCAAATCAAAATCCACTTTCCTGACCCTTTCATTATTTTAGGTCTATTAATTATGATAATGCTCCAGAAATTGCCCCTCCATATCATCCTTGCTATCAGATTCTCCGTGTTCTGCATCGTCATCCTCTGTGGAATTCTTGGATATAGAGATGTCAGACGTAAGTAAATATAAACTGTTTATCATACAGTGATAGCATTTTAATAGTGCCAACAGATTCTGCAGCGCTTTACAATGAAGCACAAACATGAAACATAATAATGATACATGAGGAACAGACGGCCCTGCCCATAGGACAATTGTCCTGCTAATACAGCACTTTTTACATGTTGACAGCCAGACATCCTGTGAGTTTACAATCCAAGGGACAAAGGTAGGTGAAACACAAGGGAGCAGGGGGAGTGTGGAGCTGGAGGCCAGATAGAATATAGCAGGGAATGTATGGAGAAGGACCAAAAGCTTGGGGTTGGTAAGGATAATCAGAGTGAGAAGTGGAAGCAGCTAGAAGGGAGAGCTTTAAGATTAAGACAGGGACTGGGTGGGAGGGTGGGACTGCAGAGTGGGAAAAATGGAGGAGCTGGGACATTGGCTGAGGATGATATGATTTCTGTATGGTGCAAGAGACAGAGTTAGCAAGACTTAGCAGGAGTGGGCTGCTTGTATTGGAGGTATGATGAGAGTGATATTCTAACAGAAAGAGAGGGAAAAATAAAAGACAAGTAATCAGCCAGATATTAATAGTTGCAGACGTTTACAAAAAATGTAATTCATTAAACAAATCCCTTTCTTTTAATTATGTGATACCTATATCACATAATAGAATATCATGGACTTGAGTAAGCGTAGCTGAGGTCAAAGGGGAATATAGTATCATGAAATTGAGTAAAAGTAGCCGAGGTCAAAGGGGAATAGAGTATCAAGGACTTGAGTTAATATAGCTGAGGTCAAAGGGGAATAGAGTGTCATGAAATTGAGTAAAAGTAGCCGAGGTCAAAGAGGAATAGAGTATCACGAACGCGAGTAAGCGTAGCTGAGGTCAAAGGGGAATATAGTGTCATGAAATTGAGTAAAAGTAGCCGAGGTCCAAGGGGAATAGAGTATCACAGACATGAGTTAATGTAGCTGAGGTCAAAGGGGAATAGAGTATCACGAACTCGAGTAAGCGTAGCTTAGGTCAAAGTGAAATATAGTATCACAGGCTCGAGTAACCGTAGCCGAGGTCAAAGAGAAACAGAGTATCATGGACTTGAGTAAATGTAACTGAGGTCAAATGGAATCAAGGTATCAAGGACTCAAGAAAATCTAGCCAAGGTCAATAAGAGAAAGACAGAGGTAAACAACACGCTAATGGGTCTAAGCGCAATGCGTGTCAGCCTGATCCTGTCTTAAATAGTGTTCTCCCATTAGTGATTGGGTAGCGTCATACGAATGAGCCACGACATGCATAATCAAAATGATTGCGCAGAGAATGGCGCACGACATGGGTCAGAATAAATAACACAGACTGCGAGTGGCTGCCATCAAAATCTGTAGTGGTCAGATGGCCATAGTTGACTGAATTGGCACTTCTGCAGGAAGCTGTGACAATATGTGGACATGATATATCATGTTTGAGCATCCACAAGTGAGGGCTATCTGCTAGTACCTACTCAGTAGCTACATCTTGTACCCTTCCAGTTGTGACATTGTCAAAGAAAGTCTCCTGTCTATGCTCTGTGTAACCTGGTAGAATCCCTGGTTTCTGCCCTCAACTCGCCCAGCAATTCCATGTACCATGACCCCATTATATATTTTGGCCTCCTCTCAAATGGCCAGTATGTCAGAATAAATATGTATAGTTTGTCATCGTGTAATTCTCAGACACGATAATCTGCTAAATCCTCCTATATTAATGAAAATGTTCTGGTACCATAAGAGATTGAGCTAGAACCAAGCAGAATATGAATGACGCTCTTATTATTTAACAGGTTCCATTGAGCTAAACCATGATTAAAACATTACCTTCTGATGATGGACTCCATACACGGGAGAAATTAGACATCATTGGACGACATGGCAGAGCTCTGAACTGAGTGTATCGTCAGCAACTCTGATATATATCAAGAAACATTGACTCTTCTTTATCTGTAACGAAGCAAAAAAAGGAAAACCGTTACCACGACAAAAAATGCAAGCATGGTAGTGTGTTGGGTAATTTGGAGCTTTATAGAAGAATGAAAAGACCATCTCAAAGTGATGGGATAAGATGAGCACCAGGTTGCAATAATTGACCTGAATCAGAAGCTTTTCAAATGTGTCATCTACTGCTCTTCCTCCTTCTCCATCTATTTAGTGTGCATGGCTGAAAAAAAAATTTTGTTTAGTTTCGTTTCGTGGCATTTTTAAATTTTGTTTTCGGAATTTTGTAACTAATTTTGTTTCGTGTTTTGTTTTGGATCGATTCGAAATTTTTAATCGATTCGAATTTAATATAGCAATTCGATAGTTTATCAATTTGAATTTTGGATCACTTAATAAAACCCCAATTAATCAAATTTTTCTGTTAAAAGAAAAGCTAGGGTTAAATTTTAAGCTGTGTCACAGATTTAGTTTTTGAGTCAATTTAAACAGTGAAACAAAATTAATTTGTTTCATAAGGTCCTTTGCTGACTATTACTTGTATTGTAAGTTAAGATCAATTCGATAGTTGATATCAATTATTCAAATTTTTCTTTTATGATGATGACACAGTGTAAAACGAAATAAATTCATTATATACCGTTTTGTTTAGAATTCGTATCATATCGATTCATTATTAGGAAGTACTTCCGAACTACATATTATGAAATTTCGTTTCGAATTCCGAATTTTTCCGAAACGAATGCACATCTCTAGTTTCAATACTATAACGATAAATACACGCCTGAAATACATAGATTTAACTAAAACTGTAAAATCAGTATCAATACAAACATTTCAATTAAAAAATAAAGTTAATGAAAAAAAAAAACACAGCCATTATTTTTTATTAATACTATTGTGATGAAATATCTATACTATAATAGAATAAGCCTAAAAACGTCCGTCGCCAAAAGCCGTCTGCGCATGCGCGACGGACTTTTGAAAGCGGCCGTTAAAACACACAGGTAGCTGCGCGTGCCGGCCGCGTGAAAAAAAAAAAAAACGGCACGAGCCGCGCGCAGCTACCCGTGTTTACACGGCCGCCAGATGCCCCGATCCTCCAGCGCTGACCGTCCTCCGGCTGCCGGCGGGCCTCCAGGCTCAAGGGAGCCCCCGGCTCGGTTTGGCCTACAGGCCCAGCCGAGCCGGGGACTCGCCTGAGCCTAGAGGTCCGCCGACTAGGCCGCCGGCAGTCGGTCAGCGCTGGAGGTTCGGGGCTGAAGTTCACAAAACATACTCACCTAAATCGGCCCCGATCCTCCAGCGGTGACCGGCTGCCGAGCGGGCTGCTCAGCCGGCCTCTAGGCTCAGGCGAGTCCCCGGCTCGGCTGGGCCTGTAGGCCCAAGCCGAGCCGGGGACTCGCCTGAGCCTAGAAGCGGCTGAGCAGCCCGCTCGGCATCCGCTCAGCGCTGGAGGATCGGGGCCGAAGTTCAAAAAAAACATACATAACTCCATACGTCGTCCCTGAGCTCCAACGGGGACCGGCGGCCTGCTCGGCGGGCCTCCAGGCTCGGGCGAGCCCCCAGCTCGGTTTGGGCATACAGGCCCAGCCGAGCCGGGGACTCGCCTAAGCCTGGAGGTCCGCCGAGCAGGCCGCCGGTCCCCGCTGGAGCTCAGGACGAAATACCCATAACACAATCGAAAAATTCGGCCCAGAACTCCAGCGGTGACCTCCTCCGGTCGAGCGGGCTGCTCGACCGGCCTCCAGGCTCAGGCGAGCCCCCGGCTCGGCATGGGCCTAAAGGCCCAGACCGAGCCGGGGACTCGCCTGAGTCTAGAGGCCGGCCGAGCAGCCCGCTCGGCCGGAAGAGGTCACCGCGGTACACAAAACATACATAACCCCCTACTGCGTCCCTGAGCTCCAGCGGTGACCGGCTGCCGACCGGCCTCCATGCTCAGGCGAAACCGAGCCTGTAGGCCCAAACCGAGCCGGGGACTCGCCTAAGCCTAGAGGCCCGCCGAGCAGCCAGCGGCAGCCGGAGGAGGTCACCGCTGGAGGATCGGGGCCGAAGTTCCCAAACAAACACAACAAAAAATCGGCCCCGAGCTCCAACGGAGACCTCCTCCGGCTGCCGCTGGCTGCTCGGCGGCCCTCTAGGCTTAGGCGAGCCCCCCCGGCTCGGTTTGGGCCTACAGGCCCAGCCGAGCCGGGGACTCGCCTAAGCCTAGAGGCCCGCCGAGCAGCCAGCGGCAGCCGGAGGAGGTCTCCGCTGGAGCTCGGGGCCGGAGTTCCCAAAAAATACACCCCAAAATCGGCCCTGAGCTCCAGCGGAGACCTCCTCCAGCTGCCGCTGGCTGCTCGGCGGGCCTCTAGGCTTAGGCGAGCCCCCGGCTTGGCTTGGGCCTACAGGCCCAGCCGAGCCGGGGACTCGCCTAAGCGTAGAGGCCGGCCGAGCAGCCTGCTCGGCCGGAGGAGGTCACCGCTGGAGCTCAGGGCCGATGTTGCCTAACACATACTCACCGACATCGGCCCTTAGCTCCTCCAGCGATGGCGGTCCCGCTTGCAGCATCCTCTCTCCGTTGCTCGCCGGAATGACGTCACGAAAGCCTTTGACCCCCCGGGGGTCAAAGGCTTTCGTGACGTCATCCTGGCGAACAACGGAGAGAGGATGCTGCAAGCGGGACCGCCATCGCTGGAGGAGCTAAGGGCCGATGTCGGTGAGTATGTGTGGAACCGGTGGAGGACTCGAGGCCGATGTAGGTGAGTATGTGCTCTACACACACACACCCTGCTTGCTCGGCCGGTATCCAAGCTTAGGCGAGCCCCCGGCTTGGGCCTAGAGGCCCTGCCGAGCCGGGGACTCGCCTGAGCATGGAGGCCGGTCGAGTTGCATGCTCGGGCGTCCTCCAGGCTCAGGCGAGTCCCCGGCTCGGCTGGGCCTCTAGGCCCACGCCAAGCCGGGGGCTCGCCTAAGCTTGGTCGGCATCCAGGCTCAGGCGAGCCCCCGGCTTGGCTTGGGCCTAGAGGCCCAGCCGAGCCAGGGACTCCCCTGAGCCTGGAGGACGGCCGAGCATGCAACTCGACCGGCCTCCATGCTCAGGCGAGTCCCCGGCTCGGCAGGGCCTCTAGGCCCAAGCCAAGCCGGGGGCTCGCCTAAGCTTGGATACCGGCCGAGTAAGCAGGGTGGGTGTGGAGAGCACATACTCACCTACATTAGCCCTGAGCTCCAGCGGTGACTGTCCTCCGGCTGTCGCAGGCTGCTCGGCCGGCCTCCAGGCTCAGGCGAGCCCCCGGCTTGGCTTGGGCCTACAGGCCCAGCCGAGCCGGGGGCTCGCCTAAGCCTGGAGGCCGGCCGAGCAGCCTACGACAGCCACCGCTGAGGCTCCGGGCCAATGTAGGGGGATGTTGCCTACAGATACTCACCTACATCGGCCCTTAGCTCCTCCAGCGATGGCGGTCCCGCTTCCAGCGTCCTCTCTCGCTCCGTTGTTCGCCGGAATGACGTCACGAAAGCCTTTGACCCCGGAGGGTCAAAGGCTTTCGTGACGTCATCCCGGCGACCAACGGAGCGAGAGAGGACGCTGGAAGCGGGACGCGGGACCGCCATCGCTGGAGGGCCGATGTAGGTGAGTATATCCACGAGCGGGGGGGCCATATCCACGAGCGGGGGGGGGCCATATCCACGAGCGGGGGGGGGCCATATCCACGAGCGGGGGGGGCAATATCCACGAGCTGGGGCAGTATCCACGTGCTGGGGCGATATCCACGTGCTGGGGCGGTATCCACGTGCAGGGACAGTATCCACGTGCTGGGGCAATATCCACGTGCTGGGGCAGTATCCACGTGCTGGGGCAGTATCCACGAGCTGGGGCAGTATCCACGAGCTGGGGCAGTATCCACGTGCTGGGGCAGTATCCACGTGCTGGGGCAATATCCACGTGCTGGGGCAGTATCCACGTGCTGGGGCAGTATCCACGAGCTGGGGCAGTATCCACGTGCTGGGGCAGTATCCACGTGCTGGGGCAATATCCAGGAGCTGGGGCAGTATCCACGAGCTGGGGCAATATCCACGTGCTGGGGCAGTATCCATCCACGTGCTGGGGCAATATCCACGTGCTAGGGCAGTATCCACGAGCTGGGGCAGTATCCACGAGCTGGGGCAATATCCACGAGCTGGGGCAATATCCACGTGCTAGGGCAGTATCCACGAGCTGGGGCAGTATCCACGTGCTGCGGCAATATCCACGTGCTGGGGCAATATCCACGTGCTGGGGCAATATCCACGTGCTGGGGCAATATCCACGTGCTGGGGCAGTATCCACGTGCTGGGGCAGTATCCACGTTCTGGGGCAATATCCACGTGCTGGGGCAATATCCACGTGCTGGGGCAATATCCACGTGCTGGGGCAGTATCCACGTGCTGGGGCAGTATCCACGTGCTGCGGCAATATCCACGTGCTGGGGCAATATCCACGTGCTAGGGCAGTATCCACGAGCTGGGGCAGTATCCACGTGCTGCGGCAATATCCACGTGCTGGGGCAATATCCACGTGCTGGGGCAATATCCACGTGCTGGGGCAATATCCACGTGCTGGGGCAGTATCCACGTGCTGGGGCAGTATCCACGTTCTGGGGCAATATCCACGTGCTGGGGCAATATCCACGTGCTGGGGCAGTATCCACGTGCTGGGGCAGTATCCACGTGCTGGGCAGTATCCACGTGCTGCGGCAATATCCACGTGCTGGGGCAATATCCATGTGCTGGGGCAGTATCCACGTGCTGGGGCAGTATCCACGTGCTGCGGCAATATCCACGTGCTGGGGCAATATCCACGTGCTGGGGCAGTATCCACGTGCTGGGGCAGTATCCACGTTCTGGGGCAGTATCCACGTGCTGGGGCAGTATCCACGTGCTGGGGCAGTATCCACGTGCTGGGGCAGTATCCACGTTCTGGGGCAATATCCACGTGCTGGGGCAATATCCACGTGCTTGGGCAATATCCACGTGCTGGGGCAGTATCCACGTGCTGCGGCAATATCCACGTGCTGGGGCAATATCCACGTGCTGGGGCAGTATCCACGTGCTGGGGCAGTATCCACGTGCTGGGGCAGTATCCACGTGCTGCGGCAATATCCACGTGCTGGGGCAATATCCACGTGCTGGGGCAGTATCCACCTGCTGGGGCAGTATCCACGTTCTGGGGCAGTATCCACGTGCTGGGGCAGTATCCACGTGCTGGGGCAATATCCACGTGCTGGGGCAATATCCACGTGCTGGGGCAGTATCCACGTGCTGGGGCAGTATCCACGAGCTGGGGCAGTATACATGAGCAGGGGCAGTATATCCACAATAGACTGCCCTCTGGGCAGGCTTTACAACTAGTTATAGTATAATTAGGAATAAAAGGTTTGGATAGGATAAAAGTGCTGAAAAGCAAAATACCACATGCAAGATATTAATTTTAGCATCAACATAACCAGTCCTCCGTGTAAACCCAGACATGAATCTGATAACCAGGTGTATTGCCTAATCAGCAGAACACAAAGCCGATTTGCGTCAAAGCAGATGTTTAGTTTTATTGACAATTAGTATATACAATATATATTTGTATACACAGTAACTCAAAGTATTAGGCAATTACATAAGAAACCTCAATAAGGCACATCACTACAGGAATTCCCCATCATATGGAATTCAAACTTTCACATATCTCAAGCAATCAAGCCTCATTGTAGGAAATCAAATATCAAAGCATCGCTACAAGGTGATTGAACTGGAACTCAAATCACACACAATATGACCATGTTACAAGTAAAATAAAAGTGTAAAAAATTAAAAAAATCAAAAAATTAATTAATAAAAAAATAAAAACTTTTCTTTTTTAATGCAGCACTATTGTTCACATTTCAATTATAATGTGAACAATGATGCTTCACTAATGATTTTTTTTGGGGGGTTTAGCTAAAATCACGCAATTTCTCCCCAAAAGAAAATGGGTTCCCCGTTCTAATTTTTTTAACAAGTCTACCCCATAGCATATGACCGCAAAGGCTCAGATAATAAAATTTAAAAAAAAATACTTTACACACTATGGATGATTGAAATTTTATTGAAAATTCACATTTATTTACTTTTTTTAAAAAATTTTGTTATAGCATTTTGGCAGGGCATGGCATATACATATAATTATGATATATTATTAATCTGCCGAGTCTGCCGGAAAGAATAATACTACATGCCCTAAAACCGTGTTTAAAAACGGTCAAAATGAGCTCAGCAAACTTCTACTTCTGAAACAGTGCCGAAGTTGTAAAATTGCTCATGTCCTTAAGGGGTTAACCCCTTAACGCCGCAGGACGTACAATTACGCCCTGCATTAGGCGGGTTTTGAAGCCGCAGGACGTATTTGTACGTCCGCGGTGTTTTCAGCCCCCCTGGGAGATACTCACCACCTCTGGTGGCTCTCTCGCTGATCTGAGTCCCACAGAGTCAGATCGGCAGGGTTTACTCCTGCGGCGCACTGTCGTCATCGCGCCGGGGGCGCGATGACGTCAGTTTCAGGCTCCTCCCCCCCCGCCGGAGCAGGGGAATCGCCTGAAGGGGAGGGGGGATCATTTGGATCCCTCTATCTCCCCATCGCCGGGGACCAGGCGGCTGTGGCCAGCATCGCTGGAAGGGTCACAGCCTGACCTTTTCAGCGATGTATGGGGGTTAACCCCTTAGTTGCCAGGTTGCGACCGGGCACTAATTTGTGCCCGATCGTGGCCTATTTCCGGTGGGGGCCTCCATCTTGGATGGCAGCCCCCACCTCTGGGTCACCCCCTCCTCAACTGACTCATCGCGCCATGTACGATGATGTCAGTTAACCGGGGAACCCCCTAGCTGCAAAGGGATTTCCTATGGAAATCCCATAGAGGAGGTTATTTTCAGGGTTATCCAAAGAGATTCGAAAAGTCACCGCACGTTCGGTGACTTTTCGTTCTCTTCAATTCGGTTCCTTTTGCCGATTGCATTTCGGTGACCCTGCGGTGTATTCAGCAAGCACCACAGGGTCCCCGAATTGCAGGGAAAAGCTGCCGCAAACCTGACGAAAACTAACCGAATGCACGCTGAAAACAAGCAAAAACATCTGGATTAACCTTCGAAAAAGCCGAACAGGAGCCGAACAGGAGCCGAACATGAGCCGAATCACACAGAGCCGAAGCAGCTGTGACGTAGAGGAGGCAGTGAATAAATTAGAAAAACCATTTGTATGAATCTGGGAAAAAGAAACGCTGTTTGCAAAGAAACTACTGAGCGAAAATGTCTGAAATTTTCACAGGAGGTCCAGGGAATGATAATAAAGAGGGCTGTTACAAAAAAAATAAGTAAACTGAAAAAAAATCAAAAAAAAAAATCGGACTTTTAAAAAAAAAAAAAAAAAAATCAGAAAAATGCTTAAAGTATCCTAAAAAATCTATAAATAAAGAGACTTTTTGCTGCAGAATTTTATAATGAACGGTTTATTAGATATTGAATTAAAACGGGAATATTTTTAACATTGAAGCCTATGGGATTCTCCTGAATTAACTTGCCGAATTAAACCACCGAATGGCAGGGCATTAGGGGAACCTTTCACTGCTGGTTTGTGTTCTCTGAATAGCCGAAGCAGTGCTTTTTCATGGGGATTTCACTGCCCTCGAACAGGGACCGAACAGGCACCGTATGTTCAGGCAATTCGCCAGGATTTGGCGAATTGCCTGCTCTCTGGATAGCCGAATGGTCAGGAAAGGTAACCGAACACTGATTTTCAGCGTTCGGTTACCTTTCTCAAGCAATTCGGATCTCTTTGGATAACCCTGTTAATCTCCTGATCGGTGGCAGCTAGGGGGTCATGTATGATATTGCTGGAAAGGCCAGAGCATGGCCTTTCCAATGATATCAAACATGACCATGTTATAAGTAAAATAAAAGTTTAAAAAAAGTAAAAATAAAAATAATAAAAAAATAAACACGTGTTTTTCTTTTTAATGCAGCACTATTGTTCACATTTCAATTATAATGTGAACAATGATGCTTCACTAATGATTTTTTTTGGGGGGTTTAGCTAAAATCACGCAATTTCTCCCCAAAAAAAAATGTGTTCCCCGTTCTAATTTTTTTAACAAATCTACCCCGTAGCATATGACCGCAGAGCCTCGGATAATAAAATTTAAAAAAAAAACACTTTACACACTGTGGAAGAATGAAATTTTATTGAAAATTCACATTTATTTACTTTTTTTTACATTTTTTGCTATAGCATTTTGGCAGGGCATGACATATACATACAGTATAATAATGATATATTATTAATCTGCCGAGTCTGCATGAAAGAATGATATATAATTTGTCTGGGTGGTATAATAATACGTGACTTAAAAACGGTCAAAATGAGCTCCGCAAACTTCTACTTCCGAAACAGCGCCGAAGTTGTAAAATTACTCCCGTCCTTAAGGGGTTAAAATTGGGCCTTTAGTGTCGGTTACACCGTAACCCCTCTGTGGTATTGTGGAAGAGTGCAGGGTTGGACCATGCGGTCCTATATTAAAAAGATATGAATCTGGTACAGGCGTCAGTGGCAGTGCACCCAAATATTGTGCCTTTGGTGCCAGGCCAGCAAGTGCCATCATACAGTAACCCCTCTGTGGTATTGTGAAAGAGTGCAGGGTTGGACCCTGCGGTCCAATATTAAAATTATATGAATCTGGTAATATAGGCGGGCGTCAGTGGCAGTGCACCAAAATATTACTGCGCTATAGTGTATGGCAGGATGGAAGCGCACCAGCAGTAACAAGCAGTGGAATATACCAGACAGGGGCACAGAGCGAGAGTAGTTGTTATAACAAAATCAGCTCAACAACGTTTAGGCACTAGTACTGCGCTACTGTATATGGTGAGAATTGGCGCACACCAGTCCCAGTGGCTCTGCGTCATCAAGCCGCACCCTGCCCTCTGATCACTCACAGCTGCGCCGGGTGCCGCCGGAGCTCCTGGCATTTGGCCAGCTGGCGGCACCACGTGTCCGGGGCCCCCCCGATCGCCACCCGGGGCCCTGGATGTCACACTATTACAATCCAAACGCAAACGGGTTAAGTAACCAAATTTGTAAGAAGAAGAATTAATGCAGCATATGAATCCTCACACTGCCGGGCAGCACCTTAAGGCCCGGTTCACACCTAAACGTTTTACAGCGTGTTTCCAAAAATCCAGTGGGAGGGGGAAAATGGGGGGTTGAATACTTTTATCAGTAAACCTAGATTTCCAAAAACCAAAGATGTTACAGGTGTGAAATCTGGCACTTACAATCTTCTTGAAAAATAAAAAAACACATGTTTTACCATTTTCCAAGAATCCCACATGGTGGGTGAAAAAAGGGGGTGAATACTTTCAACAGGATACCTATATCTCAAAAACAGAAGATGTCACAGACGTGAAGATTGGTATTTAGATTCGACTTGAAAATAAAACAACACATATTTTACCATTTTCCAAAAATCCAGTGGGGGGGGGGGCAAAAAGGGGGATGAATACCTCTATCACTATAGCTATATTTCAAAAACCAATGCTGTTAATTCGATATTTACAAACTTCGTGCAAAAAAAACATGTTTTACCATTTTCGGAAAATCCAGTTAAGGAGGGTGGGGGAAAGGGATGTGAATACTTTTATCAGTATACCTATATTTCAAAAACCAAAGATGTTACAGGTGTGAAATTTGGCACTTACGTTCTTCTTGAAAAATAAAAAAACACATGTTTTACAATTTTCCAAAAATGGGGGGGAAAGGGGGGTTCTACCAAAAAAAACTCAAGTTTCTCTTAAAAAACAATTTTAACAAAACCTAAAATCCACGCGAGCGAAGCCGCGGGCAAAAGCTAGTCTATATATATACAAGCAATGAATGACAACAATCAGGAGGCGAAATCGCTCAAATTAACCCCTCACTTAACAAAATTCCAGGCAATCTGTATAGATAAAAAAATCTCAATTTTTTTCCCAAAAAATTAAAAGGCGCAACCCACCTTTTAAATTAGCTCAGCAGAGTCAATTAAATATTACTAAGCTGAATTCTTTATTCAAACCACATGGCCAGAGGTTTAAATTAGACATGTGCACAGCACAAAATTTCGTTTTGAACTAATGGATTAGTCCTAAAATGCAATTTATTTAGTTGCTAAAGAAATTCGTTTTCAGTTCTTTAGTATGAAAACTAATTTCATTCATCCGAAAACCAGTGGATACAATTACTATTGTAGTGGCTCCTCAGAGGGCTGAGATTGCTGCTTGTTACAGTATCTCTCACTCTCAGCACAATGTGTCAGGCAAAGCTGTTACAGTAACTGACTGCTGCTCATCACAGCGCTCAGTTTCAGTAAAACTAGTAAATAATATTTTTTATATATAAGAGGTTAGAACAATATTATTTCTTGTTTTACTGAAACTGAGCGCTGTTACAGTCAGTTACTGTAACAGCTGAGCCTGATACATTGTACTGAGAGATAATAAAACAAGCTGCCGATCTCAGCGCTCACAGCCACTGGATTTAAAGGGCTAAAAAAGGCTCCTCTCTGTATAATGTACAGAACATCCATCTGCATTAATACCCCTCTCTGTATAATGTATACAACATCCTCCTGTATTAATTAATACCCCTCTCTGTATAATGTATAGAACATACTTCTGCATTAATACCCCTCTCTGTATAATGTATAGAACATCCTCCTGAATTAATGTCCCTCTCTGTATAGAACATCCTCCTCAAATTATACCTTTCTCTGTATAATGTATAGAACATCCTCCTGCATTAATTAATGCCCCTCTCTGTATAGAACATCCTACTGCATTGGCATGTGGAGGGTGCAGAACTTAGGCATGCAATGCTTATCCAGCACAGGAGAGGGAACTTTTACTTAAACTTTTTATCTCTGTGGGGAGACACAGGAATATAAAAGCAGGGTAGAGGGAAAATATTAATATAAATCAGTCTGAAAGCTCAGAGAAGAGATGACTGGTGAAAATTTATTTTTATAATAAAATAAAGCACTTTAAATCCAGGGAAAACATTCAAATAAATCAAACTGAAGGCTCATAATGACAGAGTAACTGTGAGAGCTGGATACTAAATGTATCAGACGTAAAAAAACAACCCTTTATAACAAGCAGCACTGGGAGAGGGGAGGGACTTTATATAAAACGTGTATTATAGATGAGGAAAGGGGGATAGTGCTCCTGGATAATATAAAATGTATCAGACCTAAGCTCCTATTATGCAGAGCGGGAGGGGAGATAACACACGTTTTATAAAGTCTCTCTTTCTCCCAGCACTGCTTGTTATAAAGGGGTTTTCACTATCCAGCCCTCCTGTCATTAGCTTTCAGTGTGATTTATTTGAATGTTATCCTTCTCCAGCTGCTTTTATCCTTTTGTCTGCCTCATAGACATAACAAGGGTTAAGTAAAGGTTTCCTCTCCTGTGCTGGCTGTCTGTGCTGCGAGTGAGTATTCTGGAGCTCTATCACTGTCTGTGTTTCGGGTAGGGGTCGGGAAGGATTACGCATACAAACCTTTTCTGTAGCTTTGCGATGTTGCACTCTTCATTGCTGGTCTCCTTCACTCATCAATGTTATATCACAAAAAGGACTGAAACTAAAATGTAGTGCATTTTATTTTAGTTTCTTTCGTTTTTTGTACTGAGCAGTTTCGTATCTCTTGAGTCATACTAAAACTAAATTATCCCAAAATTCTGACTAAATCGTTTTAGTATTAAAACGAATGCACATGTCTAGTTTAAATTAAAAAATCCACATTTTCCTTTTCTTTTAAGTAAGGCTACACGATCCCCCCCCCCCAGTCTCAATGGTGCTACTTGATCTATAACCTGGAATCTAAGATGAGAGATTAAATGATTTTCCCTAATAAAATGATCTGGAATAGGGACATCAACTTTTTTTGTACGAATTGTCGACTTATGTTGTGTCTAGGGATGAGCTGTTCGGTTCGATCAGTTCGGAGTTCGATTCGAACATAGGCAGTTCGAAAGTTTGCGAACTTCGAACTTTTTGGCGTGTTCGGTTAAAAAAAAATATTTTTTTGAAAAAGTATAAGAAATACAAAAAAATCGAGAAATAAAGAGACTCTTTACTGCAGAATATTATAATCAACAGTTTATTAGATATTGAATTAAAAACTAATGTCTAGGTGCAAAGATTCTCACCTCTAAATGACCTGTGCTCTCAAACGGCGTAAACAACAGGTGTTTAATTAGTGTTTGGAAATAACATGTGCTTCTAATTAGTCCGGTCTCAGGAATTTGATACATTGTATGCAGACTGGGAGTGCTAGGTGTCGTGTGTGGGTCTGTGATGGCGATGTTTCCATACATCCTACAAATACGCCACTTCACGGGCAGGTTATGGGGACCTCCTAGGCACGATATTTGAAGGAATTTTTCGTTTTTATTTTTAACCCTTATTTTATGGAAAACTCACTGTTCCTTTAACCCTTTCACTGCTGAGGCATTTCACCGCTGTGTGCTGAGCTCATTTTTACCACTTTCGCTCATCATGTTTAAACGCGATTTGAAGCCACATTTTATTATCTCGATCCTCATTTTCCTACAGAGCACCGCAATTATGGAATAACCTCCCAGACACCATCAAATCTTCCACCAGTCTTAAGTCACTCAAGAGCTCCTTACTAACATACCTCAATACAGAATGCACCTGTAAACATGTAACATAATGACTATTTCCTACATATTTATTTTCTGTTAATCTGTATATTTGTGTTGTTAATATCTTACATTGTATTACTTTGTATTTCTGTAACTGTAACACTTCAATGTTCTTGAACCCAGGACATACTTGAAAACGAGAGAAATCTCAATGTATCCTTCCTGGTAAAATCCTTTAAAAATAAATAAATTATACGACCCAGACATATTATATATCGTTCTTTCCGGCAGACTCGTCAGATTCATAATATATCATTTGTATATGTTATGTTCTGCCTGTATATTATAACAAAAAATGCAATTAAACTTGAATTTTTAATCATCTGCAGCGTGTAAATTGTTTTTTTTCACCTTTTATCACATGAACATTTGCGGTTATATTTTCTATGGGGTGCGCTTGTACAAAAATTAAAAATGGGGACTTATTAAATTTTTTGGGGGGAATTATGTGATTTTTAGCAAACGCACACCATAGAAAAAAATCATTAGTGCAGCAATTATAATTGAAATGTGAACAATATTGCTGCATTAATAAAAATAACACACAAAAAATACATGTTTTTATATTTTTACTTTATACCCATGCTCACGCCTTTCGATTGACACCCTCCATGACCCCCTAGCTGCCACGGTTCTGGAGATATTGGGGTTGAAATGAACCCCCTATCTCCACCAGGGGATTCCGGGCAGCTAGGGGTTCCCCGGCTATCTGACATCATCACGCTATGCATGAGTATGTCAGGCAGTGAGGGGGGACTCGGGGGTGGAGCCGCCATCCAAGATGGCGGCCCCCACAGGAGCTAGGCCGCATTTCGGCACCGCAAGGCGCCGAAGTACGATGAGGTGCCTAAGGGGTTAAAGTCAGGCACCGCTTAAAAGGGGAGACTCTCCCCTTTTAAGCGGTGCCTGGCTTTTTTTTGTGGGACCTCCCGATCGGCAATCTCCCGAACCAGGCGATCTCCCGGCAGCCAATCCCTAGTTTACAGGTGCATTCTGTATATAATCCCTATGTTATAAGTTTACAGGAGCATTCTGTATATAGTCACTATGTTCCATGTTTACAGGTGCATTTCATATATAGTCACTATGTTACATGTTTACAGGTGCATTCTGTATATAGTCACTATGTTACATGTTTACAGACACATTCTGTATATAGTCACTGTGTTACATGTATACAGGTGCATTCTGTATATAGTCACTATGTTACAAGTTTACAGGCGCATTCTGTATATAGTCACTGTGTTACATGTTTACAGGTGCATTCAGTATATAGCCACTATGTTACATGTTTACAGGTGCATTCAGTATATAGTCACTGTGTTACATGTTTACAGGTGCATTCTGTATATAGTCACTATGTTACATGTTTACAGGTGCATTCTGTATATAGTCACTGTGTTACATGTTTACAGGTGCATTCCGTATTGAGGTATGTTAATAGTGATCTCTTGAGTGACTTAAGACTGGGGGAAGATTTGATGGCGTCTGGTAGGTTATTCCATAATTGTGGTGCTATGTAGGAAAATGAGGATCGAGCCACTTTCTTTTTATATTGTGGTACTGCAAGTAAGGTGCTGGTCCTGGATCAGAGGCATAGGCGACTCTACAGGGGGGCAAGGGGGGGCAATTGCCCCCCCTAGGTTATTGCTTGCCCCCCCATGTGCCCCCCCCACCAAAAATCAGCATCCAGCTTCCCATACTTCTTCGGACCATGATATCTCTGTCCCTGTGCATCGTATATGGACGTTCTATGTGTCATTAGAAAGGGAAGATTCTTGCCTTTCCAATGATACCCAACATGACCATATTTAGAGTGAAGTAAAAGTCATAAAACATTAAATAAAAACGTGCACTTAAACATTTTCACAGGGTTGAAATGGCTCAGCAGTGAAATGGTTAATGTTCAGACTATACATTACATTGTGTATTACATTAGTTTTTGCCTTGGTTTAGTTGTATAGTAAGGGTTAATGGGCAGGCTTCATCCCTTACAGTATACATTTGTTTTTCATTGATTAATGGCATTTTAGGGGTTAATGAGTAGGCTAAATGCAACAATGTTTATTATTTTTATTGTATTTCCCTGGGTTTATGGCATTTTAGGGGTTACTATGGAAGTTAGAATCTAAAGGGTCTAATCATCTTTAGATCCTCTGCTTTTCATCACATTTCGGGGAATTAATTTCGCCAAAAATAGTGAATTCCCTATTTAGCGAATGGTCACCGTAATTTGCTAAAATTGGAGTCACTGAAACCGCTAAAGGACATTCAGCGAAAACTGCCGAATTGCAAATAAAATATTGAATTTAAGTATTAGGTTAGTACAACAAAAAGGCATCATTGCATCACATTACTCTGGGGTTTTGGAATCTTATTTATATATATATATATACTTATTTAGGGCACTATTACCTGGTGTGGGTTAACCCTTGCATCAGCATGTTTTTGCGTTAGTGCCAGGTTGAGTCTAGCGCCGGACCAACAGATTGTTTGCCTCCCGCTTGAAATGGGAAAAATCACTTGTACCGCGGGTTTACTGTACTTTCCGCGTCCTTTAATTAACATGGGGAACGCTAGAGATCTCTAGTGCTTTTGCAGTTAACAGATCACTTGGTGCCAAAGCTAGTTTTTTGAGGGGCGCTAATTGCAACATTTTACCTACTGCTCAAACATGGTGCTAACTCCAATAAAACAGAAAAAACAGATCCTCGCCCAAAATTGATAGGCAATTGAAAGGAATGCAGCACAGGTGTTCTCTTGGCCCCATTCACCATAGTAATGGATCTGGTCAGCAATGTCGCTGCTGTTGCAGTCAGCTGTATTAAGATATATATGTATCCTTTATTCACATATATCCTAATTCTAATATATTGCCTAATTTTAAACATTTTATGCTGGGGGATATTCATAGTATGTAAGCGTATGATTATTAGGGTGACCGTGTGGATCATGTTTAAAGGGACACGTGAATAAGTCTTGCCCTGAAACATGTATTATTTATATGCTGCAGCAGGGAAATTTGTGTCGCTCACCTTGCCTTCCTTTTGGATCTATTAAATGCAGTGTAAGGATTCTACATGCTCTTGGGTGGCATTTATCATGCAATGCCCATCAGCCTTAATATATGTGTGCATTAAAACATGGATGATACGACCACCTTGGAGGAATTTAATAATTCAGGGGTGAGAGGTTATTCACTGGATGTGTTCATATTCAAGCTTGTGAGGGTGGGGAATAAGTATGGCCCGGCACAACCGCATTAGCACTGGGTCTCAGCCCGGGTCTTAGAGTTTCCCTAGCGTGCGCCAAATGACCTTGTTCATGGACTACCGCGGACAAGGTGATCTGTTAGTAGGTCGTCAGGCACTAACAGGGTTATTCAGAAAGCGGTGAAAAGCAGGAGAATGACTGGAGAATGGAAAATTCTAGGTCAAAATAGCCGATTTGGAAAGTGAGATGTATGGGATAATTTTTCTGGTTTGGCTATTTTGACCAAGAATTTTCCATTCTCCAGTCATTCTCCTGCTTTTCACCTCTCTGTGAATAACCCTGTAAGTTTTTTAGCGGCTCACGCTATATTTTTCCTTTAGTGATGGTCTTTTAGTTCACACCAGGTGATGGGGCCCTTAGTTTTATTCAGTGGTATGATTTGGTGGTGAAAATGATTAGTGCCCCCCCAGTTTTGGCTGCTGTATCTTATGTGCCCCCCTAAATATTGTTCCTAGAGTCGCCACTGATCAGAGGTTATAGGATGAGGGAACTGCTGAGGGAAGCAACCTATTCAGGTAGGGTAGTAGCTTCCCAGAAAATCTCTTAAACACCAGGTTGGAAAGGTGAAGAGTGCGTCTAGATTCCCGCAAAGGCCAGTTTAGTTCTTTGAACATGTCACAATGGTGGGTCATGTAGTTACATTGTAGCACAAAGCGGCATAATGTGTTATACAATGTAGTAAGTTAATGAAGGTGCATTTGCGGGGTGGCTGCATATACTACATCTCCATATTCTATAGCCGGCATAAGCATTTGTTGTACAATCTGATTTCTTACCGCGGGGCTCAGGCAGGATTTGTTTCTGTACACGGCACCTAGTTTAGGTAAAGTTTAGATGAGAGTTTTTCGATGTTACATAGTAGTAGTTACATAGTTATATAGGCTGAAAAAAGACATGCGTCCATCGGGTTCAGCCTCTCCCACATAACCTACTGCTGTTGATCCAAAAGAAGGCAAAAAACCCAGTCTGAAATGCTTGCCAATATGCAACATACTGGGAAAAAATTCCTTCTTGACCCCAGAATGGCGTCAGATTTCTCCTTGGATCAAGAAGCTTTTACCCACATATTAAATATTATAACCCTTAATATTCTGTGTCTGCAGGAAGTCATCCAGTCGTTTTTTAAAAGTCTGTACAGACTCTGACCCAACCACCTCAACAGGCGGAGAATTCCACAGCTTTATTGTTCTCACAGTAAAATAACCCTTCCTATGCTTTAAGCTAAATTTTCTTTCTTCCAGTCTAAATGGATGACCCCTTGTCCTATGTATAGTCCTGTTAGTGAATAGGTTATCAGACAATGGTTGATAATGGCCCCGTATATATTTATATAAGGTTATCAGATCCCCTCTAAGGCGCCGTTTCTCTAAACTAAACAGGTTTAAGCTTGTTAATCTTTCCTCATAACTTAACCCTTCCATTCCCCTTATTAATTTAGTTGCCCGTCTCTGCACTTTTTCTAACGCTATAATATCTTTTTTTTTTTTTTTTGTGGGGGCCAAAGGATAGATGTGGGGGATGTGGGGGCCAAAGGATAGATTAGGGTCTAACCACATACCTAGATATTTGAAAGCAGTGACTGTGGTCAGCGTGCTATTTGATTTTGTCCCAACACATAGATGGGGATTTTGCAATTTGTGTAGTTTAGGTGCTGTTCCAAAGAGCATCGTTACAGTTTTGTCAGTATTTAAAAAAGGTTTGTTATCTTTGATTCACTTTTCTCCCTCTGTGAAATTTTCTTGCAGCACGGCCTCCAGCTGTGGGAGATTTGATTTGCTGGTATAGATTACGGAGTCGTCTGCGTACATGTGTACAGTTGAGGCTTTGCAGACATTGGGCAGATCATTTATGAATATCGTGAATAGCAGGGGGCCGAGTATCGAGCCTTGGGGTACACCGCAAGTGTCAGGGAGGGGGAGGGAAGTGCTGTCAGAAATGGACACATGTTGCGATCGGTCGGACACATACGATTGAAACCAGGTTAGCGTGCGATCACCAATACCAGAGTGTTTAAGTTTTTCTAACAAGATGCCATGGTCTACCGTGTCAAAGGCCTTGGCAAAATCAAGGAAGATGCTCCAGTTAGGTTTCCTTGTTCCATTCCAGCTTGGATATCATTGCAGACTTTTAAAAGGGTGGTTGTAGTTGAGTGATTTGGACGAAAGTCGGATTGATCTGGGGTTAAATTGTTTGAAGATTGATAATAATCACGTAATTGCGTGTACATGCATTTTTCCAAAATGCATCACTTAATTCCGCATCACACCACAATGCAATGCTTACACGTATTTATAAAGTGCTAACAATTTCCGTATCAGAGTACAATGGAAGAGACAGAATAACAAATACACATACATGGTAAACACACAGAACAGTAGGAGAGAGGACCCTGCTCAAGAGCTTACAATCTAAGAGGAGAGTGGTGACACACTAGGTATGGGTAAATAGAGAACGTGAAGTATAGGGGCACATGTGGGCTGAGTGGTAAGATGGTGCATGAAATGTACAGAGCGGGAATCATGGAGTGAACTGATAGGCTTCCCTAAGGTAAGGTGTTTTCAGAGACTTTTTGAAGAACTGGAGAGACGGGGAGAGTCTGATGTTGCGGGGAAGTTCCATAGAAAGGGGGCAGCTTGGGAGAAGTCCTCAAGGCGAGAGTTGGGGATGCATGTACGAGGAACTGATAGCATCAGATCATTGGCAGAGCAAAGTGGACATTACGGGATGTATCTATTATTAAGGGAGGAGATGTAGGCAGGGGTGTGGGTATGCAGAGCTTTGTAAGTGAGCACCAATATTTTAAAATGGATTCTGAAGGAAACAGGGTTCTGGGATGTTTTAAAGCCAGAGAGAAGTAGGTTACAGTAGTCAAGGCGGGAGATAATAAGAGCTTGCATGAGTATTTTAGTAGAGTCCTGATTAAGAAGAGCGTGCAATGTTTTTTAGGTGTAAGTAGCAGGATCTGGTTAGTGACTGAATGTGAGGAGTAAAGGAAAGATCAGAATCCAAGAGGACACTGAGGCAACAAGCATGTGAGGTAGACGTAATGATGGCACCATTCACCTGAAGGGAAATTGGAGGAGGAATGTTGGTTTTAGAGGGAGGGAAGTCGAAACGTTCAGTTTTAGAGAGGTAAAACTTTAAGAAATGGGAGGTCATCTAGTCGGAGACAGCCGATAGGCAAGCAGTAAGATGGTGCAACACAGGAGGAGAGAGTACAGATGAGGAGAGGCAGATTTGGGTGTCATCCCCATAGAGATGATATTGGAGTCCATAGGAAGTTAGAGGTTACCCAGAGAGGCCGTATAGATTGAGAAGAGTAGGGGACCCAGAACAGAGCTTTGAGGTACCCCAACTGAGAGAGGAACTGGGGGTGAAGAGGCACCAGCAAAGGAGACACTGAAGGAGCAAAGAGAGAGATAGCGGTGTCACTGAGGCCTCGTTAATGCAGTGTGAGAAGCTGAAGAGGGTGGTCAACAGTGTCGAATTCAGCTGAAAAGTCAGGAATAAGCAGGGAGAAGTGACCTTAGGTTTTAGCAGCAACTAAATCATTAGTCACCTTGGTCAGTGCCATCTCAGTGGAATGCTGAGAGCAAAAGCCAGACTGGTGAAGATCAAGAATAGAGTTAGCAGCGAGAAAACCGGTGAGCTGTTTTTTTCCTTTTGGCAAAAAAATAGGAATTCCTCAAGGATCTAGATCCCTGAGGAAGTCCAATTTGTTTGGCAAAAGGATGGAACGTGTTGGGATTATTTATATATTTATTGTTTTTTATATATTACACATGTGTATACATGTTTTTATAAGTATCTATTAAAGACCATGTTTTATACAAACCCTGAAATGATCTTCAATATACTGAAGTGTAAGACCCAAAGCGAGGTCGTGGAAGCTGCTGGCGAGATGGGGATTAACTGGCCCAGTGGAGGATTTCTGTCAGATAAACCTATTATATTGTGTATTTGGTGCTCATAACTTGTATAAAGGAGGGAGTAGAGCGCCCCCTTGTCATCACAGAGGTAAAGGGAGAGTCTGTCGAAAACGGCCGAACTATAAACCAAAAATGTCATTCACTGGGAAGTTCCTGTAATGCACAACGCTCAGCCCGGAGGCTCTTTTCCTGTATTACGTTACGATTCCGTAATAAAGCAGAAGTTAGAAATCTCTTGAAAGTCTTTTCTGACCACAAACTGTATAATATAGGAAATACACCGCCCTTTATAGACCGTCTGTGCCCAGACATTAGTAGAAAGCTGCCAGACGCCTCTCTCTTCTCTGCCAACAAACCATGAACAAAACCAAGCTGTTCCTCACCTTCTGGTCCCTCCAAGGTGTGTACCGATCCATGAACTCATCTGCCTTTATAACGGGTTAATTACACTATTTTCTTATTTTATTTCCAAATCTTTCTCTTGAAGATTTCTGAAATATAGTGCATGCAAACCTGTCTTTTCCCCGATAGGTCTGTGTATTAAGGTCTTTTTTAATGTGACTTTCTATGAAATTGTAATGGCAAAGTGTGGGTATGAATAACACCAACCAGCTTTATAATGATTTTCATTTTTATCTCAAAGGTTTTACATCCATGAAGGGACTCTGCACAGTGTGACTTCTCAGTCTTATCTAAGGGTGGTGACACTGCTCTGAGCTCCCTCTCTGCCTTTCAGAAAAGCTTTTGGAGGGCTAATTCAGCCATCCTAGTAGATGGGTTAGGTTCCGTCTAGGTCCATAGCCTTATGATCAGGTTTTGGGGTTTCGGGACCTTTGGGAGGGGGTTTCTTCAATGGCTCTCAATACCTTCTGGCTCTGAGAGCCATTGGATTGGGGTGCAAGTGAAGGCGATCACATGATATATAAGACTGCCAAAATGAAGAGTAAAGTCCAGTGTAGCTCAGAGAGAGAATAACACTGGATGTAAGTAACATTTTAAAAGGTACTAAAGGTTAAAATGGGTGGGCGAGTGTGGAAGGAGTCAAGAAGGGTTTATGTTTAGCCCCTCGATGTCCTATAGTTAACCTTTATTGGATCGCTTCCATAAGATCCTTCAACAAGTCCAAGAAAACAGATTATGAAATATTAATATGGATAAAAAAATTGCCCAAACTATGAAGTTATTGGCAGCTGATCAATACTAGCAAACCCTTATAACGAATTAATCAAAGGTTCAAAAGTCAGTCCTTTGTGAAAACACAAATCAATATATATATATTGGCAAACCTCCTATTTGATATCAAAGTAACATTTCTGACGTAGCTATCATATCAGAACTGGTTTAAGCCTCCTTGAAGAAATGACAAACAAACTCACCAAGAAATCATCATAATTTAAGAAGGCTGTAACCCTCTAGCATTGTATCTGTCCATAGGAAGAGATTTAGGGAAGCTTGCTATAAGATCGACTCTTTCTTTTCGTTACATAATATTTATTTAATTGCTCCAAAAATCCATTTATAATTATCAAAAAGAAAAGCAAAGAAATGGTAAAACAAATAACATTGATACGATGTCAACAGCAAAACGTGAAACAAAATCTATAGATTGATGACATACTATGCCCATTATGTTATTAAAGGGCCAGTACCACCAAAAAAATGAAATGTCCTTATTGTGTTTATTCGATGTTGCTGATTTCTTACATGTGCTTTGTTTTTCTCTTGTATGTTTAGTTAAGAAAATATTTTCCTCTATATGTGTCACTGGGTGCATCCATTGTGTGATATTTTGTGATATAAACTGCCCCCCCACACAGTATCTTTCCACCACTTGCTCCTCACTGTGTAGCTTTAGCAGTAGAATATAGTGAATGAGTCATATCTCCATAAATCTGACTCATAATGATTGCATTGTGTGGAATGTACGCAGAGTACCGGGGGTAGATTAGCCCACTATGAGATCTCTTTCAGCTGCCATCTATTATCTCGAATAGCATACACAACACAATAGATCCCTTGTAGCCTTGCCTGATCCTGTGTTTTTTTTGGAAAATAATTTTAATTAATTATACTGTAAGAAATATTTGGGAATATTCCCAACATATTCTTTACTGTAATAATCTATTTGGCATGCAGATGTTGCCATCTACTGGCCAAATGGAGTTACTGCAGTTCTGGGCTCCGTGCAGGATCAGCTGGAGTGATGTCACCCAGACACATCCAAAAACTGTTTTTTAAAAGTTAGCACTCCAGGAAACATGCCCAAGGCCCAAGGGCATGTTCTGGAGCCCAAATGCAAACGAAATTTGTTTCCAACCAAGGAAATAGATTTTCAATGATACACAATAACCTCAGATCATGTAATCAAAGTCTCAGCTTGCTGTGTCTGCTACTGATGATTGTGTATGCAAGATGATAGTGTGAAGGGGTTAAATAAATTTTAACTACATATTAAATAAAAATATATTTAACTCCAGGTGTAATTCTTAGTAAATCCTACTGTGTCCGCCAGATAGAGTTTATGCCATTGCTGTATGCGCCATGTGCCCTATTACATTCTTCTCGTTAACATTAGCACTCACCTGAGTGAGCGTTAACGTTAGTTGTGGTGGCGCTAGCGCGGGCACACCATATTACAATCCAAACGCTAATGGGTTAAAAACCCATTAGCGATTGGTATCTTGAGCTTTTCAGCGCGAGGTTACTGTACTTTGTGCTCCATATACTTAACATGGGGAACGCAAAGCGTTAATTAGCGTTAGTATTACAAAGTCCTAACGCTAATTACAGTCCGACTGCAGTTAACCGGACAGTTAACCGCAGCCTGGACCTGGTGCTAATGGATCCCGCTGCCGCAGAATCCGTCAGCACCAGCAGAAACACCCCCCCAAATAATTCCTATACTTACCTTCCATTCCACGGTGAGGACCGCGGCTCCAACCGCCTCCTCTGTCCGCCGGAAGCAGTGAGAGACTTGGGAAAAAGTCCCTCAGTCTCCCTCTGCGGATCACTACGCCGACCTGCCGGATCTCGCGAGGCGAGATCCGGTCATGTGTCTGGCAGCGTCAGCCTCAATGAAGTCCTATGGACTCCATCGACGGGATGCTCACAGCTTAGCTGCTGCGCGCATCCCAGGGCTTATGCAGGTAGCTTTTCTTAAGCCTGTAATATCACTCTAAAACAGGGATGCAAAGGAGAAACCTACAGGCGCAGGTTTTTCTCCCTAGCGTCCCCGTTTTAGCATTAATAATGTAATAGTGCTCACGTGTCTAACCTTGTAACTAACATGCATTATAAAAATACGTTCACTTACGGCTCCCAGGAGATAATATTCTGACTATATCTTCTCTTTCAGGTATAGTCCTCATTAATTCAGAGAAACCATATTGTGCCCACCAGATAGAGTCCATCCGCGTTGTAGAAGGAGGTTCTGTCACCATTCCATGCCGCTTCAGTTACCCCAGGGAGGAGTGGGACAACAAATCAGAGATCAGGGTGTATTGGAGGAGTGGAAGAACCAGCCCATGTGGGTCTACACAGAATGCAAACATTTACAATCACACTGAAAACTGGACACATCCCAGCTATAGAGGACGGCTCTCCATGGTGGGAAACCCAAAGGAACTGAGGTCAGCATCTATAAGAATCCAGCCACTGAAAAACACAGATGGTCCCTTGTTCTGCTGTCGAGTGGCGATCAACAAAACTGTTGGCTTCAAGGAAAAACAAGAAAGATGGCAAAACCGCCATGGGACGTATCTGCGTTTTCCAGGTAAAGAAAACTAGAAAAACGAATATATATATATATATATATATATATATATATATATATATACACATGTATTTCCTGATAGGAAATAGACAGGCTTAGGGTGAAGCGGCAGGTGGAGGGGAGGGAAAAACAGATTTAGGAGTGATGGGACAGTCACAGGAGAAATAGGTAAGTTTAGGGAGCAGGGGCAGGCATAGTGGAAATGGACAGATTAAGGGGAGTAAGGACAGGCTGGGGAAAATAGACATTCTTAGGGGAGCAGGGACAGGCTGGGAGTAAATAGACAGTCTTAGGGGAGCAGGGACAGGCTGGGAGTAAATAGACAGGTATAAGTGGCCCTATATAACAGCTAAGAGTGGCTCCATTGAGCCTTGGCTCCAGTGACCTCCCCAAGTGGCATCCTAAGTGGACGCTTAGAGTTGATATCCTGGAGTTGCAGGACTGGAGGAAGGAACTGCAAGGTCCACTTTTTACTATGGGTAAACACATGTCTATATTATGCTTTCTCTCACGCTTCTACTCTTTACTTCTACCTTTCTCCTTAAATGGAACTCCTGCCCCTCTACCGCCGACCCCTACACTATCTGCATCTCTCCCTCCCTCCTCTCGTCCCACATGATGGCCTCACATGAGCTCCTTTGTTTCCTCAGAACATGTTCTCCCTCTAACTCTAATGCTGCCAATCACTCCCACTCCCACAAATCCCATTCCCACCTTCTCTTTCTCACCCTCCTGCTGTTACTCTATCAGGGCCGGTGCAAGCTTTTTTGCCTAGTCAGGCGAAGGTGTGTTTTGGTGCCCCCCCCCGTCATGTCAAGCCAATCAGGATAGAGATGCATAATAATCTCTATCGTGAGTGTTCTGTGTCGTCACGCAGAGATTAAAGGATTCTTAAAGTTGGTCTTGCAAGGACAACCTTTAGCAGCGTTGTGAGTCACTGATTGGGGGGACAGCCACCAGTGCTGTCTTTATGGACTTATATAAACACTGTCTTTCTTCTGGAAAGGCAGTAGTTACATTTGTCAGACTGTAGGAACAACATATTTTCACCATAACCACTCTAGTAAGCTATAGTGGTTCTGGAACTTAGAGTGTTCATTTAACCTGTTTTTCATTTACAAAAAAAACAAACTATCAGGGTTATTCAGAGAGCGTGAAAAGCAGGAGAATGACTGGAGAATGAAAAATTCTAGGTCAAAATAGCCAAACCAGAAAAATTCTCCCTTTCATCTCACTTTCCAAATCGGCTATTTTGACCTAGAATTTTTCATTCTCCAGTCATTCTCCTGCTTTTCACGCTCTCTGAATAACCCTGTATGGTTTTATAAAGTGCATTTTATTAACATTTGTTCAACACAACAAGATCGAAAACTATAAAATAAAATTTAACAACAAATAAAAGTACATGAAAAAGTGAAAAAATGATCACCTAGAGCAGGGGTCAGCAACCTTGACTCCCTGATATTTTGGGAACTACAACTCCCAAGATGCTCAGTCAGCCTAATGGGTGACTGAGCATCTTGGAAGATGTAGTTTCCAATTTATCAGGGAGCCAAGGTTGCTGACCCCTGACCTAGAGTAGGCTAAGAAGTCCCAATGTTCCTGTTCAAACATCAACTAGAACTTAGAAGTTAGAACGGTCAATATTCATAGTTAAACAATAAAACCACTACATACAAATGTTGCTACTGTGCTACACTAAAACAGCTAGTGCCAAGGCAAACCTTTAAGAACTTTTACTCAAAGTGCATGAAGAAGTGCAACTAAGATCAATGAGATTTTAAAAAAATAACATTCTTTTTACATAACAACCATTATAACCAAACTACAACAAAACACAAGTTTCCCTGCAAGTGCTATCAGTGCAAATCTAAAGTGCTTGTACACAAACTAAGCGTGAATTTTATAAAAACTTAACCTTTCTTGCTTTTGCATTCACAAAATCGTGAAGAAAGTTCTGAAAGTCAATATTTTGTGCAATGCGATTTTCAATAGAAATCATTGCAAGACCCACCAATCTCTCTTGTGACATGGAGGACCGAAGATCATTTTTTATTAATTTCAGTTTTGAAAAGCTTCGCTCACCAGAGGCAACAGATATTGGCAATGTCAATAGAATGCGAAGTGCAATGGTAACATTGGGAGCAAGGCCATTCTTAGCTGCAAATGCCAGAATTTGAAGCGGTGTCATTGCAGGTTTCAATATAGGAGCCAGTATTGCAAGTTCTTCACACAGTTGAGCTCCACCCAAATCCGAATCCTCTGAGTTTTTATCTGTCAAAACATCCTGCAAATCTAGACAGTTCTTCATCAGAGTTTCCTGCGGTACATCTTTGAGCTGCTGAATATTGTACAGAAACTGGAAGTGCCTACTGTGATGCTGTAGCTAGTGATGTGCGTTTCGGGTTTCGGAATTTCGGAATTTTCACGAAATTTCCCGATTCGTGTTTTCGGATGCGGCCGATTTTCCGAAAATTTTTAGATCCGAAAACGGCAGATCTGAAAAGTTTTCCGAGCCGAAACGAAATATTTTCGGAATTTTCGAATGGACTTGAAATGTGTCAAATCGAAATTTATTGCTTTGAAACGAGGAGAACAGACGTTCCGAAAAAACGAAAATTTCCGAAATCACAAAAAGTCGATACAAAAAACGAGCAAAGTGACACGAAAATACGAAAAATGGTCGATATTCCAAAAACATGTACAATTCCGAAAAACGAAAATTTCCGAAATCATGAAAAGTCGATACAAAAAACGAGCAAAGTGACACGAAAATACGAAAAATGGTCGATATTCCGAAAAAAAAATGTACACGAAAAACGAGTCGAGCCGAACCGAATCGAAACAGAAATCGGTCGAAACGAGCCGAATCGAAAAGTTTAAACATCCGAAAAATCGAATCGAACCGAAAAAAAAATCGGTGCACAAGCCTAGCTGTAGCTGCTCAAATCTCTCTTCAAGAGAATTAATGCAAACATCTAAAATACAGAAAAAGCACTCCACCTTAAATGTTTTTGCAGGATCGTCAAATGGCTCATCTGCAGCTTCATAGCAAAACATCCTCTTCTTTACTCGCCTCACTAAGGGGGGAAACACAGGATCGATTTCCATTTCTATTGCGAATTCTTTTGCCTTTTGAAGAAAGTCCTCAAATCCATTTTCTGAACGGTAATTTTTTAAAAAACTAGTCGTGGATTCCAAAACTCCAATCACATCTGTAAGATACATGGTTTGACTTTGAAGAAGCTTACTAACAAAGTTGATCCTGTTTAGTATATTGTACCACAAAACAATGAAACACAAAAATGTAAAATTATTTAGGATTCAGAATCTGACTGTGCCATTGCTGAATGCGAGGCATCCCTTGAAATTTCACCTAAAGTGTCAAAAATTTCTCCAACCTGGAACCGAAATGGACAAACAGCATCTATTCTTGAAGACCATCTGGTGTCAGACAAAGGCTTTACAGTTAGTTTGCCAATGTGCTTCTTCAAGACATTCCAACGAAGTGTGGATACAACTAGATTCAAAGTGTGAGCACTGCAGGGAACATAAAAGGCACGAGAGTTTAAGTCCATTATCCGTTATTGAACTCCTTGATGTTTACCTTTCATATTGGAGCCATTATCATATCCCTGTCCTCTCATATCACCAAGAGGAATTTTAAGTTTTTCAAGTTCCTTCAAAATGGTCTCAGTTAGACCCTCTCCAGTTGAGCTTCGGATCTGGATGAATCCCAGAAATCTTTCTTCTATACTGACCTCTGGTTCAGCAGTAGGGGACTCCCCTTCCTTGATGGACACAAATCTGACTATTATAGTCATTTGGTCAATGTGACTAATGTCTGGGGTGCAGTCGAGTATAATAGAATAATACTTGGCATTATTCAGTGATTGCAGAATGTGTCTCATTATTTCTTTAGCTATAAGGCCAATTAGTTCGTTTTGAATGTCCTTCCCCAAATAATATTTGAAAATGTCTTTGTTTTTTACTTTTTTCAGATGTTCCTGCATAACTATATCAAAAGTAGCCAGCATTTCCACAAGTTGTAAATAATTTCCATTATTTTCGCTGTATAATGTATCTCTGCTTCCTCTAAAAGCTAAGCACTGGCGACCAAGAAACTTCACTATACCTAGAAGGTAGGGATGTGCGTTTCGGGTTTCGGAATTTCGGAATTTTCACGAAATTTCCCGATTCGTGTTTTCGGATGCGGCCGAATTTCCGAAAAATTTTAGATCCGAAATTTTCAGATCCGAAATGTTTTCCGAGCCGAAACGAAATATTTTCGGATTTTTCGAATGGACTTGAAATGTGTCAAACGAGGAGAACAGATGTTCCGAAAAACGTAAATTTTCCGAAAAACGAAAATTTTCTGAAAAAAGAAAATTTTGCGAAAAAGCGGAAAGTCGATACAAAAAACGGGCAAAATGACACAAAAAATACTAAAAATGGTCGATATTCCGAAAAATGTGCAATTCCGAAAAACGAAAATTTCCGAAATTACGAAAAGTCGATACAAAAACCGAGCACAGTGACACGAAAATACGAAAAATGGTCGATATTCCGAAAAAAGAAATGTACCCGAAAAACGGGCCGAACCGAATCGAATCGAAACCGAAATCGGTCGAAATGAGCCGAATCGAAAAGTTTAAAAATCCGAAAAATCTAACCGAATCGAACCGAAAAAAAAATCGGTGCACAAGCCTACTAGAAGGCGCTTAATAACATTTTGCCAATGTTGCGTTTCTGCTGCCAAAATTCTCTAGTAAGCAGCATCTATTGTTTGTCCTGATCCAAGTCTTCTAGACAATTCATTCCAGTCTCTTACAGCAACAAGATGAGAGCTGGACATTTCGTGAATTGAAAGATTTTGAGACATGTTCTTCCAATCATTGTAACCTACACGAATCAAATTTGAGGTCACTTTAGTTGTAAATAAACTAGGCTCGTGCACCGATTTTTTTTTCGGTTCGATTCGATTCGATTTTTCGGATTTTTTAACTTTTCGATTCGGCTCGTTTCAACCGATTTCTGTTTCGATTCGGCTCGTTTCGACCGATTTCTGTTTCGATTCGGTTCAGCTTGACTCGTTTTTCGTGTACATTTTTTTCCTGGAATTTCGACCATTTTTCGTATTTTCGTGTCACTCAGCTCGATTTTTGTATCGACTTTTCGTATTTTCGGAAATTTTCATTTTTCGGAATTGTAAACGTTTTCGGAATATCGACCATTTTTCGTATTTTCATGTCACTTAGCTCGTTTTTTGTATCGACTTTTCGTATTTTCGGAAATTTTTGTTTTTTCGGAACGTCTGTTCTCCTCGTTTCAAAGCAATAAATTTTGATTTGACACATTTCAAGTACATTCGAAAATTCCGAAAATATTTCGTTTCGGCTCAGAAAACTTTTCGGATCTGCCATTTTCGGATCTAAAAATTTTCGGAAAATCGGCCGCATCCGAAAACACGAATCGGGAAATTTCGTGAAAATTCCGAAATTCCGAAACCCGAAATGCACATCCCTAAAATAAACCAGACAGTTTCTAAAGGCTTCTTCTCCATTTGGCAGCCGTCGCTTGTAATTTGCTTTTGTAAAACGTCGATTTAATGCATCCTTGGGGAAAATAAAATTTTTCTTTTGATGTGCAGGACCTTTCCTGACTATAGCATCTCTTACTGAGGTGGTGAGAACAGTTGGCCAATTGGCTGGATCAGATAAATCGAGCAATTCTAAATTAGAAGATTGCTCCACCTGCACAATTTCTTCTGTTTCTTCTTCATCTGATCCCTCTGATTCAGTAATCTTTTCAAGGCAGACCGAATGTGCACATGACGCAGATGTTGAAGGTTGCTCATCATCTCCTTGATCTTGGATTTTTCCTTCTTTGGCACTTGCTTCATCCGGATTAGAAGCCTCTTGTGATGTGATAGGCTGGTTGTATGAGGCAGATGATTCTTCATCAATATCGATTTCTATTGGATTGTCTATTGGATTGTCTATTGGATTGTCTATTGGATTGTCTTCCACATTGGAAACTGCTTCTGGCGCAGGGGTATCTGTATCTTGCCTTCTGACTTTGTAAGAGGACAAATACTTTTGTAAATCGCCCGACATCTGTTTCCCAGTCTTTTCTTTTTCTGCTCGCCTCTTTCTGAAAGCTGCTCCTGATGCTTTCTTCTCTTTAAATAGCTTTGGCATTTTGAATGCACTTTTCCTAATACGTATTGAAACAGAAAGATGTTCGATTTCAATTATTAAGGTTAATAAGGAAAAGTAAAATTTCATCTAGGCGTCCATCTTCAACCTCCAACCCTTCCTTGATGGAGACTCTTCCTTTCCCTGCGGTAGCCAGAGCAATTCAGCCTTGTCATGTCATAAAAAGACAGCAGTATACCCAGACGCCATGAATGCCAGTAGCATACCCAGTATGTCATAAGACATGAGTATACCCAGACGCCATGAATGCCAGTAGTATACCCAGTATGTCATAAGACAGGAGTATACCCAGACGCCATGAATGCCAGTAGTATACCCAGTATGTCATAAAACAGGAGTATACCCAGACGCCATGAATGCCAGTAGTATACCCAGTATGTCATAAAAAGACAGTAGTATCAGATGTCTGTAGGGGGGTATATATACTCCCCATCAGGTTGTGTGCAGGCTGTATAGTGGGTAAATGGGGTGTCTAGCCATACATTTCAATATTAACATAAACTGCACAGGTTTAATCCTAAATTATTTATTGTAAAGCGTCACATGACATTAAACGTATTGGTGCTCAGTTAAAAAAAAAAAAGGTATCTACATTGCACTCGCACTCCCTGTGTCAATTATATATACTGCTGTCTTCGCTACGCTAACTTTAAAGCCTGAGACGCACTGAGGGTGTAGCTACGCACACCATAGCAAAGCAAAGATTTTGGAGGCTTGATTTGATTTCACTCCGCTCCGCCTCGCAGTCAGTCTACACTGGATCACGTTTGCTTCTCTCCGCAATGGACAGGAATCCAATACTTTGCAGATCAAAATAGAGAAATGTTTGTTTCTCAGCAAATGAAGCAAAGCACATTTCATAAAAAAAAAATTATTGGAAAAACTTTTAAATTACATTGTAACATGCCAAAACTTTATTTTCACAAAGCGCATGTTTATAGGCAAGGTCTATACACTCCACTTATATCAGCCGCCCGACCGCACTGATACGTTATGCCCATGATCCATCTAGAAAATGTCTATTGAATAAAATACATGTAAATTACTGCCAATTTAATCCGAATACTATCAAGTCCAGATACATATATACAGACCAGATCATGCCAGCCCACAGATACATATGTAGACCTCAGATCATGCCCGCAGATGCATATAGACCTCAGATCATGCCCATAGTCATAGATACATATAGACCTCAGATCATCATGCATTGCACATAAAATATAACAGACCTCAGATCATGCCCACAGATATATATAATAGACGTCAGATCATGCCCATATATGGGTATATTTGCGGCCCCCAGCTCATGTATGGGTATATTTGCAGCCCCCAGCTGCTCATATGGGAATATTTGCGGCCCCCAGCTCATGTATGGGAATATTTGCGGCCCCCAGCGGCTCATATGGATATATTTGCGGCCCCCAGCTCATGTATGGGTATATTTGCGGCCCCCAGCTGCTCATATGGGTATATTTGCGGCCCCCAGCTCATGTATGGGTATATTTGCGGCCCCCAGCTGCTCATATGGGTATATTTGCGGCCCCCAGCTCATGTATGGGTATGTTTGCAGCCCCCAGCTGCTCATATGGGTATATTTGCGGCCCCCAGCTCATATATGGGTATATATTTGCGGCCCCCAGCTCATGTATGGGTATGTTTGCAGCCCCCAGCTGCTCATATGGGTATATTTGCGGCCCCCAGCTCATGTATGGGTATATTTGCAGCCCCCAGCTGCTTATATGGGTATATTTGCGGCCCCCAGCTCATGTATGGGTATATTTGTGGCCCCCAGCTCATATATGGGTATATATTTGCGGCCCCCAGCTCATGTATGGGTATATTTGCGGCCCCCAGCTGCTCATATGGGTATATTTGCAGCCCCCAGCTCATGTATGGCTGGGTATATTTGCGGCCCCCAGGCCCCAGCTCATGTATGGGTATATTTGTGACCCCCAGCTGCTCATATGGGTATATTTGCGGCCCCCAGCTGCTCATATGGGTATATTTGCGGCCCCCAGCTCATGTGTATTATGGTATAAATTTTCCCCCAGCGAGTCTCTTACCTCTCTGCTCTGCTGACTGTGTGACAGTGTGCACAGCACTGCTCAGCTCACTGGCTGCTGCCTGCTGACTTCTGCTGCCTCAGCCTGCCAGGCCCCCCCATCGCCCGCTGGCGTTCTAGTTCTACTCAGTCCACTCTCAGGCAGTCAGGGAGTGAGAGAGACCAGACCAGGGAAAGTCAGGGACCAGGTAGTAGGTTTTTTAGTAGAAGCAAGTTTACCATCAAGTTTAGGCTTAGCTTAAGCTAGGCACCGTCCGCTCTGCGTCTGTGATGTAACAAGCGGCTACTCCGACAGAGTCCGACTCGTGTGACACGTGACGTCACGTCTCGAGGCGACTGCGAGCGGCCGATGGCGCTGAGCATGTGATGCACACGTGCACGCACCTTTCCCGCTCGCCTGTGATTGGATTCGGGAAGCAAGGGAACCACGTGGTGCTTGTTGTCCCCTCCCTCTCATTGTCCCCTCCCATCCCAGGCGAGCGAGCGGCCAATGGCCATGCTCGGACGGAGCCTCAGCCTAGGCTGCGCGGCACCTGGTCTCCCATTCTTTCTGATGATCCGAACGCACCTCGGGTCCTCGGCTCGGTCATCCGATTCCGGGCCGGCGCCCCTCACACTGGCAGGACGCCAGACAGTAAGGTGGCCGCCTGTGCCGCCTTACGTTAGCGCCGGCCCTGTACTCTATGCAGGTGACATATCCCCTAACCCTGGCCCCACAACACATCCAATACTTCCCTCTCATCCTATCTCCATCGCACATAAATCACCTCCCTGCAAGCCCAGCAACCTCATTCCCATAATCCCTCAGCGCCTGTCCTCTTTCTCCTGCGCCCTCTGGAACGCTCGCTCTGTGTGCAACAAACTCACAGCCATCCATGACCTCTTCCTTTCAAACTCCTTCAACCTCCTAGCTTTAACTGAAACCTGGCTAACTCCCTCTGACACAGCCTCCGTTGCTGCTCTCTCACATGGTGGTCTACACTTGAGCCATACCCCCAGACCGGGTGAGAGAAATGGTGGCGGGGTCGGAATCCTGCTCTCTCCCACCTGCACCTACCATTATCTCCCTCCACCCCCATCCCTCTCCTTCTCCTCCTTCGAGACACACTGCATCCGCCTGTTCTCTCCTCTGGCCCTCAGGGTGGCAGTGATCTACCGCCCACCGGGACCAACCTCCCAGTTCTTTGACCACTTTGCTACCTGGCTTTCTCACTTCCTGTCTTCTAATCTTCCATGCCTAATTCTCGGGGACTTCAACATTCCCATTGATGATCCCTCCACCCCTGCTGCCTCCAAACTTCTTTCACTCACGTCCTCACTTGGACTCACACAATCCTCCCTCCTCCCTACCCACCGCGATGGTCACACTATTGACCTTGTCTTTTCCAACCTCTGCTCCATTTCTGAGTTCAACTGTCGCCCTTTCCCCATCTCTGACCACCACCTTCTCTCTTTCAACCTATCTGGACTTCCTAAACACCCTGCTCCCCCACCCCGCACACACACTCACAGAAATCTACATGCTGTGGACCCCCATCAATTCTCCAACCTATTTCACCACCTCCCTCACACCTCATCCTTCACCTGCCCTGATGCTGCCACTAATCACTACAACACTACGCTTATCTCTGCTCTAGACACTCTTGCTCCTCTTCGACTCTGTAAGGCCCCACGCCACCAGCTTCAGCCCTGGCACACCCTCCAGACTCGCTACCTGCAAAGATGCTCCCGCACTGCAGAGCGTGCCTGGAGGAAATCCCGCTCTGAAGCTGATTTTGTTTACTTCAAGTTTATTCTCCGGTCATACACCTCTGCCCTCCACTTGGCCAAACAATCCTTCTTCTCATCTCTTATATCTACGCTGTCCTCCAACCCTAAACGGCTCTGGTCCACCTTCAACACCCTCCTCTACCCACCTGCACCTCCCCCCACAGCTGCCTTCAGCGCTCAAGACCTGGCAGACTACTTCCTCAGTAAAACTTTAACTATCAGAAGCAACATCCCAACACAAGATAGTTATCTGCCACCTCCACTCCCACAGGTCCCCTCTGCCACCCTCTGCCGCTTCCTCCCAGCCACTGAGGAGGAAGTCAATTCCTTATTGTCCTCCTCACATCTCACCACATGCCCGCTCGACCCCATTTCCTCACATCTAATTCCTCCCCTCTCCTCCTCCCTCACCCCTGCTCTCACACACATCTTCAACCTATCTTTCTCCACTGGCTCCTTTCCATCCGCCTTCAAACACGCGCTAGTTACCCCTTTCCTAAAGAAACCATCCCTCGATCCCAACTCTCCATCCAACTACTGCCCTGTATCCCTGCTTCCCTTTACATCTAAGCTCTTAGAAAAACTAGTCTTCAACCGCCTCTCCCTCTTCCTGTCCTCCAATTCCCTACTTGACCCCCCTGCAATCTGGCTTCCGTCCCCTACACTCAACTGAAACTGCCCTCACCAAAGTCACCAACGACCTCCTAACTGCTAAAAAACACGGCCACTATTCTATTCTCATCCTGCTTGACCTCTCGGCTGCTTTTGACACTGTTGACCACCCCTCCTTCTACAGACCCTCAACTCTCTGGGTCTCGGTGACACTGCACTTGCTTGGGTTGACTCCTATTTATCCAACAGGTCCTCCTGTGTGTCCTTTGCTGGTAACTCCTCCTCTTCATTGCCTCTATCTGTTGGTGTACCTCAAGGCTCTGTCCTTGGTCCTCTGCTCTTTTCCATCTACACCTCCTCCCTGGGCAAAATCATCAACAGCTTTGGCTTTAATTACCACCTCTACGCTGATGACACTCAGATCTACCTCTCTACCCCTGATCTCTCTCCCCCTGTCCTTTCAAAAGTCAGTGACTGTTTATCTGGCATCTCCTCCTGGATGGCCTCCCGCCACCTAAAGATCAACATGTCAAAGACTGAACTCCTACTTATTCCTCCCTCCAATGCCTCCCCACCTCCTGACTTCTCTATCACGGTGGAGGGTATCACCATCTCCCCATCAAACCAAGTTCGCTGTCTTGGAGTTACACTGGACTCTGCTCTTTCCTTCATCCCCCACATCAAGTCTCTTTCCTCCTCCTGCCGATACCAACTGCGTAATATTTCCAGAATTCGGCCATTTCTCACCGCTGTCACCACAAAACAACTCATACACGCCCTGGTAATCTCCCGACTCGACTATTGCAATAATCTCTTATCTGGCCTCCCTCTGTCCCGCCTCTCCCCCTACAATCCATCCTGAACGCCTCTGCCAGACTAATTCACCTCACCCGCCGCTCTGTCTCTGCCGCTCCCCTCTGCGAGTCCCTTCACTGGCTCCCCATCCACTGCAGAATTAAGTTCAAAATCCTTATCCTTACCTACAAAACCCTCACTAACTCAGCTCCCCACTACCTGTCCTCACTAATCACCAAATACACCCCAGCCCGCTCCCTAAGGTCAAACAGCGACCTGCGCCTAGCTTCTCTCCGCATCACCTCTTCCCATGATAGACTGCAGGACTTCACACGCCCAGCCCCCACTCTCTGGAACGCTCTCCCTCGTACTGTCAGACTTTCCCCTAACTTCTCTTCCTTCAAACACTCCCTTAAAACGTTCCTATTTAGGGAAGCCTACCACCCATCTCACTGACGCAACCATCAATCACTCTCACCTTACAGTCCTCTCCACCTGTTTCCAACCCCAACCCTCCCAGATTGTGAGTTCCTACGGGAATAGGGCCCTCATCTCCTCCTGTACTGTTTGTCAAATGTTGTTCAATATATTGTAACCCTGTCTGTACTGTGCTTATTGTACAGCGCTGCGGAATATGCTGGCGCTTTATAAATAAAGAATAATAATAATAATAAAGGTGCAGGGTCAGGCTGGGGGGAAAGAGACAGTCTTTGGATTGTCTATCATGGGGTCTTTACCCATGTGCAGAATGCTCCCCTCACTGACAGTATCCCGCAGGAGTACTGATTCTAGCCCAAAACCCAGGCAATAATTGGAGCTCCTTGCAGGTGAAAACCAAACTGATATTAAGTCTGATATAATTTACAGTTTACAATTGGAAAAAAACACACACAGGCAGATTGAACAGAAACAATGGAAACACGCCCAGTGTTACTTGCTGAATAGCTTCCCCCTCCCCCTCTCACACACATGCCCTGTTTTAATAGACAATTGCTGGGGGAGGTTGCAAGGGGATATGGCTTGAGCCGGTTCCTGGGGCTTGGGCAATGCAAGCCAGGACAGACAAATACACATAAGGGAAACAGCAAAACCACATGGTGAAAAAATAGGTTTATAAAACAGGGGTGGTCCCTTGCAGCCGTTGTCCGTAACAGAGTGTAATGACAGCGTTAGGGGAAATAGACAGGTTTATGGACGCAGGAACAGATTGAGGGGTGATAGACAAATTTAGGGGAGCTAAGGACAGGCTAGGGTGAAATATACAAGATTAGGGGAGCAGGGACAGGCTGAGGGAAAATAGATTTAAGGGATTATGTAGAGAGAGCTGATCTGGCCCCGATATGTCATCGAACAGTGAATTTCCCCTACGGTGACATTTCGGGGCCATTCGGCTATTCAGAGAGCTATTCAGAGAGCAAAATTTCGCCAAATTTTGTTGAATTGCCTGCACGTACGGTGCCTGTTCAACAGCAGTGAAATTCCCATAGAGAAGCAATGGTTAATCTATTCACAGACACCGAACAGCAGAGAAAGCAGATCAGCAGATCAAGTTTATTCAGGTGAATCCCATAGGCCTCAATGTTAAAAACATTCAAAGTTCAAAATTTATAATTTTTCATTCAATATCTAATAAACCATTTATTATTTTAATCTGCAGCCAAAAGTCTCTATTGATTTTTTAGGATCTTTTAGGCATTTCTTGGCAAATTTTTTGTATCGTATTTTTTTCAAGTGTTTTTTCTTTTTTTCTGTAACAGCCTTTTTATTATCATTCATAGGATCTTATATGTAAATTTCAGAAATTTTCATGCAGTAGTTTTTTTGCAAACACTGTTTCAACTTTAACACTTTCAATCGTATTGTTGTTTTTCTTACCCCGTTCTTCAGCTTGTCGGCGTTTTTCTGGCGGCTGGTCTGCGCTGTGATCAGCAGCTCATGAGCTTTTTCCTGACGTGTTTGGCTTGTTTTTTGTGGCGGTTCTGGCGTGTGCTCAGCGGGCTTGCGGCAGATTTTCCCTGCACTTCGAGTGCTGAATTCACCACAAGGTGGGGGAACTTTGATTCCCGAAGTGCAGGGAACGAGAGAGCACCGAAATGTCCATTTCGGTGCACTCTGAATAACCCCCTTAGGTTTTGGGAAGCAGGGACTGTGTTAGAGGATGAATTTAAGGGTGGAGGCACAGGCGTGGGAGAGGAACACATTTAAATTTCAGAAAGAGGAATGGGGTGACAGGGTAGGGGTGCAGGATGAAGATAATGAATTGAGGACTGGGATAAGAACAGGTTTAGGGGTCACAGAGGCAGGGTAAGAAAAGCAGTAACTTGTTTAGAAGTGCCGGGACAGGTTCAGGAGTGTGTGGACAGGTTCAGGAGTGCGTGGACAGGTTCAGGAGTGCATGGACAGGTTCAGGAGTGAGTGGACAGATTCGGGAGTGCGTGGACATGTTCAGGAGTGCATGGACAGGTTCAGGAGTAGATGGATAGGTTCAGGAGTGCGTGGACAGGTCCAGGAGTACGTGGACAGGTTCAGGAGTGCGTGGACAGGTTCAGGAGTGCATGGACAGGTTCTGGAGTGCATGGTCAGGTTCAGGACTGCATGGACAGGTTCAGGACTGCATGGACAGGTTCAGGAGTGCGTGGACAGGTTTAGGAGTGCGTGGACAGGTTCAGGAGTACGTGGACAGGTTCAGGAGTGCGTGGACAGGTTCAGGAGTGCATGGACCGGTTCAGGAGTGCATAGACAGGTTCAGGAGTGCAAACAACTAAAGCAGCAATATTTTATTGAGACTCATTTGGTATTTATACATACGAATATTGTTCAACCGATATGGATCTGTTTTAAGACTGGTGTCATCAACTTATATACCAACCACTTTATATTTTGATAGATTTTACTTTTTTTATTATCCATTCCGTGTTTTCTTTTCTTTTCTCTTTTTTCCATTCCGTGCTTTTTTTTTCTGTTCATTTATCTCTTCCATCAGTGCCGATCCCATTTTCTTCCAATTGTAATTCATGAATGTTGTGTACCTAGGGTTGAAACACTCAGGGGTTTGGCAGAAGATAATTTGGTACCCTTATTGAAAAGCAAGCGCTACCATTGTTTCTTCTTGTTTAGGTTCAGGAGTGCGTGGACAGGTTCAGGAGTGCGTGGACAGGTTCAGCAGTGCATGGACAGGTTCTGGAGTGCATGGTCAGGTTCAGGACTGCATGGACAGGTTCAGGACTGCATGGACAGGTTCAGGAGTGCGTGGACAGGTTTAGGAGTGCGTGGACAGGTTCAGGAGTGCGTGGACAGGTTCAGGAGTGCATGGACAGGTTCTGGAGTGCATGGTCAGGTTCAGGACTGCATGGACAGGTTCAGGACTGCATGGACAGGTTCAGGAGTGCGTGGACAGGTTTAGGAGTGCGTGGACAGGTTCAGGCTTGCAGGGACATTTCTGACGGTGCAGGCGAGCATTAGGATTGCATGGAAGGGATTTGAAAAACCATAAGAAACTGAAATCTAGAATGCTCAAGGTCCCTAGAATTCTGTATAAGGGTTGCTCAACTCTTCTGAACAGAACTCTCCACACTTTCATAGTCACTCTTTATAATTTATCATATGCCATTGTGCTGTAGGAAGCTCTGGATCTATATGAACTATATTAACCCTTTCACTGCTGAGGACGTGTGGGGAACGTCCTCATTGATCCTAAGGAAAGATAGGGGGTTCCTTTGAACCCCAAAATCTCCCGACTCCTGGCAGCTAGCAGGGTCATGTTTGGTAACATTAGAAAGGCCAGAGCATGACCTTTCCAATGATATCAAACATGACCATGTTTAAAGTAAGGTAAACAAATACAGTAAAAAAAAGAAAAACATGTTTTTTTAAGACGTGAAATGGCTCAGCAGGGAAGGGGTTAACATATATATACAGTCAGGTCCAGAAATATTGGGACAGCGACACAATTCTAACATCTTTGGCTCTATACACCACCACAATGTTAGGTGTTGTTTGGCAAACTCTAACCTGGCTGTCCTGTTTTTGAGGCTCACCAATGGTTTACATCTTGTGGTGAACCCTCTGTATTTACTCTGGTGAAGTCTTCTCTTGATTTTTGACTTTGACACACATACACCTACCTCCTGGAGAGTGTTTTTGATCTGGCCAACTGATGTGAAGGATGTTTTCTTCACCAGGGAAAGAATTCTTCGGTCATCCACCACAGTTGTTTTCCGTGTTCTCCCAGGTCTTTTGGTGTTGCCGAGCTCACCAGTGCGTTCCTTATTTTTGAGAATGTTCCAAACAGTTGTTTTGGCCACGCCTAATGTTCTTGCTATCTCTCTGATGGGTTGTTTTGTTTCTTCAGCCTAATGATGGCTTGCTTCACTGATAGTGACAGCTCTTTGGATCTCATCTTGAGAATTGACGGCAACAGATTCCAAATGCAAATAGCACACTTGAAATGAACTCTGGGCCTTTTATCTGCACATTGTAATTGGGGTAATGAGGGAATATCACACACCTGGCCATGGAACAGCTGAGAAGCCAATTGTCCCATTTCCTTTGGTCCCTTAACAAGTGGGAGGCACATCTGCAAACTGCTGTAAGTCCTACACCGTTCACCTGAGTTGGATGTACATACCCTCAAATTAAAGCTGACAGTCTGCAGTTAAAGCACCTTGTGTTTGTTTCATTCCAACTCCATTGTGGTGGTGTATAGAGCCAAAGATGTTAGAATTGTGTCCATGTCCCAATATTTCTGGACCTGACTGTATATAATCATGGCAGCGGCAGATGTATGAGGCACATTATTACTATCAGGGTTATTCAAAGAGAGTCGATCTGCCCCAAAATGTAACCGAACACTGAAAATCAGCGAACAGGGACATTTTGGGGCAATTCGGCTATTCAGAGAGCAGGCAATTTGTCAAATTGTGATGAATTGCCTGCACATACGGTGCCTGTTCGAGGGCAGTGAAATCCCCATAGAGAAGCAATGGTTAATCTATTCAGAGACACCGAACAGCAGTGAAAAGTTGCCAAAATTCCCTGCTGTTCGGTGGTTTCATTCAACAGGTTTATTCAGGAGAATCCCATAGGCTTCAATGTTAAAAATATTCCCGTTTTAATTCAATTTCTAATAAACCGTTTATTATTTTATTCTGCTGTAAAAAGTCTCTTTATCTTTAGATTTTTTTAGGATCTTTTAGGCATTTTTTGGAATTAATTTTACCCAATTTCTTTTTTTTAAGTCGCTTTTTCTTTTTTCTGTAACAGCCCTTTTTATTATCATTCATTGGATCTTATATGTAAATGCCAGACGTTTTCGTTCAGTAGGTTTTTTGCAAACAGAGTTTCACTTTTCAAGCTTTCAAGCGTACTGTTTTGTTTTATTTTCTCACCTCCTTCGTCTGTGTGTCGGCTTTTTCCAATGGCTTTTTCTGCGCTGTGATCGGCGGCTAGTCGGGTTTCTTCGGCGTGTTCGGCGTGGTTAATCTAGCTGTTTCTGTGGGTTTCGGTGAGTGTTCGGCGGGTTTGAGTTGATTTTTCACTGTGTTTGCCTCGAGTTTTCCCTGCACTATGAGGGTCCAGCGGGGCTTGCTGAATACACCGCAGGGAATCGCCGAATCGCCCCGAAGTGCAGGGAACGAAAAGTCATTGAACGTGCGGTGATTTTTCGAATCTCTATGAATAACCCTGTATATTTAATGTTTAGGCGCCATAGGTCACGTAATGCCATGCCGGCTCCGGCTGGAGTTCCAGTACCAGACGCATTTCATATTTCTCCGGTGGAGACTCTGGTTCAGAAAGCGCAAAGAAATTTAAAATGATATAGAAATAATGAATGATGTTTCTCTCTGCAGGTGATAGATGGCTGGACCAGATGGATGTTGTCCCGGCTTTCCAAAGAGAAAATGTCACCATTCCTTGTTCTGTTCCTCATTTACGAGGAAGAGAGCATATCATACATACAGTGATCTGGAGGAGAGGACCAAGTGACCTCTGCAGTGACAATACACAAATGTCTTCATGGGATAAATCATCCAACCAAGGACGAGCATCACTAGTGAATTTCCCTAAAGACGTTTCAGTAACCATACAGGATGTCCGCTCTTCAGACAAGGGTCAGTACTGCTGTGAAGTGAAGACTTCAGCAAACACTCAATACAGCAGTGTCCACGGCACAGAGCTGGTTGTTGCAGGTAAGGATATTGTGTAAATAAAATGAGATCTATCCAGCTCCACACAATGGCACCACATACTATAAAATACACCGCAGTCATTTGATGTTGACATCAGTAGCAGGTGTTTAACCCTTTCGCTGCTGAGGCTTTTCCTGCCTCTGTGCTGAGGTCATTTTTACCGATTTTGCGCATCATGTTTAAACGTGTTTTGAAGCTTATTTTAGTATATCACCCAGACATATTATATATCATTCTTTCCGTCAGACTCAGCAGATTCATAATATGTCATTATTATATGTATACGTTATGTCATGTCTGTATATTATAACAAAAAATGCAATAAAATATGTATTTTCAATAATTTACAACGTGTAAAGTGTTTTTTTTCACATTTTAACATGCGAGCAATTGCGGTTATATTTTGTATGGGGTGCGCTTGTTAAAAAAATTAGAGATGGGGTCTCGTTACATTTTTTTTTGGGGAAAATTACGCGATTTTTAACAAACGCACCGCATACAAAAATCGTTAGTGCATCATCATTGTTCACATTATAATTGAAATGGGAACAATATTGCTGCATTAAAAAACAAAAAAAAGAAAAAAAACTTGTTTATTTTTTTTTATAAAAAAAATTTCAAAATTTTTTTAATTTTTATTTTTAATTTTATTTTTTTTTTAAAAAAAAATTCACAGTCGTGTTTGGTATCGTTGGAACGGCCATGCTCTGGCCGATCCAACAGTACCAAACCTTAACCCCTAACTTCCACGGATCGGGAGATAGGGGGTTCATTGGAACCCCCTATCTCCACCATTGGTGGCAACTAGGGGTTAACTCCAGGACTGGCGTCATCGTGCTATGCACGATGACGCCAGTCCTCAGGGGGAGTTCCCAGAGGCTTGGCCGACATCCAAGATGTCGGCCAGCTCCGGGAAAGGATCCCGAACCGGCGCTTTTCAGCGCCGATTCGTGATCCGGCTCCCCAGGGGTTAATGACAGCCACCGTTTGGAAGGGCAGGCTGTGCCCTTCCAAACGGTACCTGGCATTAAGCTCAGGACCCCCACGATCGGGAGGGAGAGAGGTCCGAAGCATATGCGTGAGCATTAACGTTAACTGCGGTGTCTACCGCATATTACAATCCAAACGCAAACGGGTTAAGTAACCCGTTTCTGTTTGGTACCTTCTAGTTTTCAGCGCGAGGTTACTATACTTTGCGCTCTCTATACTTAGCATGGGAAGCGCAAAGTGTTAATCAGAGTTAGGATTACAAAATCCCAGCGCTGATTAACGTCCGGCTCTGGTTAGCGGAAAGTTAACCAGGGCCAGGACTTGGTGTTAAAGGATTCCGCTTCTGCAGAATCTGTTATCAACAGTCCAAAAAAATTTAAAAAAGCATTGTATACTCACCTCCTGTCCAGCGGCGTGGACCGTGGCTCCAACCGCCTCCTCAGTCCGGCGGGACCAGGGAAAGACTGGGGGAAAAAGTCCCGTAGCTGAATCCGGTCCCGTAGTGCGCAGTAACAATGCAGGCAGCTTTTTAAGTGCCTGCATTGTAATTCCACGCTAAAACGGTGGCGGTAGGGGGCACAGTTTTTTCTCCCTATCGCCCCTGTTTTAGCGTGGAGATTGTAATGTAGCCCGTAGCTTTTATTTAATCCAAACACAGCCGCAAGTCAACTTTTCAGTTCCTATAGGGGACTTTCTTCAGGACAAATTTTAACACGTAACATTATACAAAGAGTATTTATCACAAAATAAAGAGGACTATATTACATAGTGAATGTTAACGTTCGATTTCAGAGAATGTGACGTTAACGCATGCCCCCATATTACATTCCTGACGATAAACCAATGAAAAATCCATTGATTGCGCCAGCTTGCGGAGCTTACTGTACTTTGCTCACCCTGTACTTAACATGGGGAGCGCAATCATTAAATAGGGTTTCAATAAGTAAAGTATTACAAAGTCCTAACGCTAATTACCGCACCGACATGGAAGGCAAAATTTTAGCTACTCCTAAGGCTACTGTCAGACGAGCGCAGTGTTCACGTCCATTTTTGCGCACAGTTTAACGTCCGTGGTAGCAGAGAATCATGAGCAATAGAGACCAACACACGAAGTGCGTCCGCACCGAACTGCGCTCGCAAAACGCACGTGGCAAACGGACGCAAGTTAGGCAAGAACGTCAAACCATTAACACGGATGCACAGAGTGCGCTGCGTCCACATAGCATTGTGTGTCAGTGATGAGATGTCAGACGGACCGCATTTGCGATATCCAGCACCTTGACGCACAAAATGGCTTTTCATATCATGTTTCAATATTTAACAATTTTCCTATTAATGTTGTTTCCCATAATTCCATTTTTTATTCTAGTTCCATAAAAAAAAAACAGAAAATGTGGTTTCTACAGTATCTTCCGTCAGGATGTCTGTCCGTTCCGCTCAGAATGCGCTCTTTTGACCCTAGCCTAAAAGCTGGTGCTAACTGATTGCGCTTTTTCAGAATCACTTAGCACCACCTAACCCCCCCCCCATTAAATCCCATACTCACCTCTCATCCTGCGGTGAGAGCGGTGGCCCGATCTGCTGCTTCTGGCTGCGAGCAGAGTTTCCCCAGTCTCCCTCCACGATCAAACAATACAGAAAAAAGGATAGCGGCTCCTAATCCTCAGAATACTAAAGTGGGTACTGTCAAAAAATGTGTGGTGAAAAACACATAAATTCCAGTATACGAAATACAGAATAAATATATAGAGAGCAAATATAAGGGTTTAGTCAAAGAGAGCCGAATTGGCTCTGAAATAGCACCAAAAGGTGCAATTTCAAAACCACTCGGCTATTCAAAAGCTGGCAATTCAACAAATATTGGCGAATTGTCAGCGAAATACGGTGCTGTTCGACAGCAGTGAAATCCCTCGTAGAGAAGCAATGGTTAATCTATTCACAGACACCAAACAGCAGAGAAATGTCAGTAAAATGCCCTGCTGTTTGGTGGTTTCATTCGGCAGGTTTATTCAGGCGAATCCCATAGGCTTCAATGTTAAAAATATTCCCTGTTTTTCTTAAATATTTATTAAACCGTTCATTAAGGCTTCTATGAAGCTTGTGGCTAGAAAGAAAGATAGATAGTTGTTTCTCTGTGTATAAACCATAGTGTATATGGTAAAAACAGGGCTTGTGGGTTTAAATATGGTAATTATCTATGTTGTTGAGACAATCCTATTGGCTTATAAATGTGTCCAAGTTATAATAAAAGAACTGGATGAACAAAGACATGTCAGATATTTGAAGCACGAAATCTGTGTGTGATTGTCTTCACTTATTTCAGCTATAGCATAGCGCTGCGTTGCATCTGCCGCGCTTACTTGAGAAATACAGAAGTCTTTTGGGATGCTTGTTTGGTAAATATGAATAGGATGTTTGTTTATTTAACAGAACTATCACAGTCTCTTTAACCCCTTAGGTACTGGATCACGATTCAGCACCAATTGCGCCAGATCGTGGTCCTCTCCCGGACAATGCTGGCATCTTGAATGTCTGCCAAGCCTCCGAGGCCTCCCCCCGCCCACTGACGGCGCCGCCATATGCATGATGACGTCAGTTGGGCAGTTAACCTCTTAGGTTGGCCTTTCCAGTGATACCAAACCCAGGACATACTTGAAAACGAGAGAAATCTCAATGCATCCTTCCTGGTAAAATCCTTTATAAAATAAAAAAAAAAAAAATCAGGTTTGGTGTAAAAAAGAAAATAAAAATAAATAAATAAACTTTTTTAATTTATTTTTTGTCTTGGGGGTTTAATAAAATAGGACTTCAAATCAAGTTTAAACATGATGAGAACAAAATGGTCAAAATGAGCTCAGCACACAGAGGTGAAATGGCTCAGCACTGAAGGGGTTAAAAAGAAAAAAAACATGGGAACATTGGGTATTTCTAAGCTCAGAAGAAAATTTATGAACAATTTAGCCAGGGTCTTTTTGACGGTTGTATGTTTGGGGGTCAAAGTCCGAATTTTTTTTTTTTTTTTTTCATTTTTGTCATCATATTTCATATTTGTTTTATAGTAAATTATAGGATATGATTAAATTGATGGTATCTTTAGAAATTCCATTTAATGGCGAGAAAAACATTATATAACATGTGTGGGTTGCATAAACAAGTAAGAGGAAAATTAGAGCTAAACACAAACAGCGCAGAAATGTAAAAACAGCAGCGGGCACTTTCAGACTGTCAATGGTAAAACTGCCTGGTCATTAAAGGGTTAATATGACTGGGCCTATTTTTTTTGTCCTTGTCCGAGCCTGGTGAACAGGATGTGAAGAGTGACTCCCTCTTCTTCCCCTTTTTTCCAGCTCCCTTGACATGGTGAAATCACTGGGTGAAGTGGAGGAGTTTCCTCCACCCCATTCAGCGTCACTGGCAGCCGTGATTTTTGCATTCGCCAGCTGCCTGTTAGCAGTGCCACAATCTTTCCTCCACTGTGGGCGTTGCATGGTGTGGGCATCATGCAGCAATGTCCGACAGGCCCTTAGCAGTGATGTTGCCGCCCTATTTGAACATTACTAGATTTTACAGTGTCTGACATTTTTATTTGGCCAGGTAGCATAGATTTTCAGTTTAGAGAAAACAAACCTGCTGCGGTGCTGTCCCATCTGCTTCTATGGACAACACGCCATAAGACTTAACATGCACAATATAATGAGAATGAGTAATTGTTACCATTGAGCTCTGTCATTTTCTGCAAGCTGCTGTTTACTCAGTAAGTGACGGTGTTTACCAGCACTGGGATTTCACAAAAGTAAAATTCAAAGAACGACAGGAGGAGCTGCATCGTCAAGCTTTTTCTGTCTCTCACGTCCAAGTGGCATGCCACAGGGGGGAGTGACAGCTCTGAGCAGAGAGCCATACTACCAGGCAGACTGCTCACCGATGGCAGATGATTGACTGATCAGTGCAACGGCATCACCGCCGAAGATAAACACCGACACTTACTAAATAACAGAGCAGTGGATGTCTTCCTTTACTAAGGAACCCAGAATACAAAGCTTGTTAAATCAAGCCAAGTTTGAAATATTAGGGTTATTTTAACGGTTAGGGTTTCTTTTAGCTGTCAGGACTAGTGTTTCCCGTCAGGTGAATAGTGCCACCATTACTTCTACCTCTCAGACTCATTGCCTCAGTGTCCTCTGATCTCTCCTTCACTCCTCACATTCAGTCTCTAACCAAATCCTGCTACTTCCACCTAAAAAACATTGCGCGCATCCGCCCCTGTCTTAATCAGGACTCTGCTAAAATGCTCATCCAAGCTCTTATTATCTCCCACTTTGACTATTGCAACCCTTTTCTCATTAGCCTTAAGAGATCCCAGACTCTCCCTCTGCAGTCTGTTATGAATACCTGTGCCAGGCTCATCCACCTCACCTCCAGCACCTCTCACACCTCATCCCTCTGTCAATCTCTACACTGGCTTCCTGTTTCCTTTAGAATCCAATTCAAAACATTGGCACTCACGTACAAAGCTCTCCATAACCACACCCCTACCTACACCTCCTTTATTAGCAGGTACATCCCGTCCCAACCACTTCGCTCTGCCAGTGATCTGATATCAGCTCCCCGTACCTGCACCCCCAACTCCCACTGTCAGGACTTCTCCCGAGCTGCCCCCTTTCTATGGAACTCCCTCCCCCGCAACATCAGACTCTCCCCGTCTCTCCAGTCCTTCAAGAAGTCTCTGAAAACACATTACTTTAGAGAAGCCTATCGGCTCACTCCATGATCCCTCACTGTACCTTAACCTGCTCCATCTACCGCATAGCCCCCCATGCACCCCACTACTGCTCTTTATAAATGCTTGTAACTGTAGCTCTGTTACATTTGTGGTTAATGTTAAGGTTACAATTTCTCCTTGTTTTAGGGTTAGGGATATACCACTCTTTTTCATTGTTTTAGGGTTAGGGCCACTCTTTTTCCATTGTTTTAGGGTTTCGGGACACTCTTTGTCCTAGTTTTAGGGTTAGGGCCACTCTTTGTCTTAGGGTTAGGGCCACTCTTTTTCCTTGTTTTAGGGTTAGGGCTACTCCACTCTTTGCCCTTGTTTTAGGTTTAGGGCAACTCTATGTCCTTGTTTTAGGGTTAGGGCCTCTCTGTCCTTGTTTTAGGGTTAGGACCACTCTTTGTTCTTGTTTTACCGTTAGGGCCTCTCTTTGTCCTTGGTTTAGGGTTAGGGCCTCTCTCTGTCCTTGTTTTAGGGTTAGAGCCTCTCTTTGTCCTTGTTTTAGGGTTAGGGCCTCTCTTTGTCCTTGTTTTACCGTTAGGGCCTCTCTGTGTCCTTGTTTTAGGGTTAGGGCCTCTCTTTGTCCTGGTTTTAGGGTTAGGGCCTCTCTTTGTCCTTGTTTTACCGTTAGGGCCTCTCTGTGTCCTTGTTTTAGGGTTAGGGCCTCTCTTTGTCCTGGTTTTAGGGTTAGGGCCTCTCTTTGTCCTTGTTTTAGGGTTAGGGCCACTCTTTGTCCTTGTTTTAGGGTTAGGGCCACTCTTTGTCCTTGTTTTACCATTAGGGCCTCTCTTTGTCCTTGTTTTAGGGTTAGGGCCACTCTTTGTCCTTGTTTAAGGGTATACATTCATCCAAGTCAATCTGAATCAATTGACTTACAATCAGGTCATTTCAGGTCGATCCAGAAAATGTTTTTCAGAAGTAATTCAGTTGGGTGGCTCTGCGACTTTGAATTCGGATGCTTCTGAATTGCTAAAATTTGCCGATATTCGGCCAAATTCGTGCTCGGTTTGAATAAAATCACAAAAGTTTGTCTTATCTTTGAATTTACCATTTAATTTCACGTGTCATTAAATATTTCCATATAGCACTGGGTACAGTGTAAAGTATGAATTTTTAATTCTTCTTTTTCCAGATTCCGTGGCTCCTCTGAAATTTGCTGTCACTCAGCCTTTGGTTACCTCAGTCCAGTTCGGAGACTCCGTCACCATTAGCTGCTCATTCACGATCTCTGATGGGACAGATCCGCTGTGGACTGGAGTTTACTGGAGAGTCGGCAGCCCCACCGGAGATTACGCCTATCATCCATCTCGAGAGATGATCCATCCTACATACAGGGGCAGGACTGACCTGACAGGACAGACGGATCTACACATAAAGAATGTGCAAGAAGCCGACTACACCACTTATTACTGTCTGGTAATTCTCCGGGAGTGTGTTAGATTGAACAAAGTTGATACAAATATTGTCCATGGACGAGGAACCAGCCTGAGAGTGACAGGTAACTCCAAAAACAGTCTGCACAACCTCCAAAATTAAGCGGTTATTCAGAGAGAGAGTCGATCTGGCCCCGAAATGTCAGTGAACAGTGAATTTCCCCGTATGGTGACATTTCGGGGCCATTCGGCTATTCAGAGAGCAGACAGTTCACCAAATTTTGGCGAACTGCCAGCAAGTACGGTGTCTGTTCGACGACAGAGAAATTCCCCACAGAGAAGCAATGGTTAATCTATTCACAGACACCAAACAGCAGAGAAAAATTGCCGTAGCGCCCTGCTGTTCGGTGGTTTCATTCGGCAGGTTTATTCAGGCGAATCCCATAGGTTTCAATGTTAAAAATATTCCCATTGCAATTCAATATCTAATAAACCGTTTATTATTTTTTAGGATCTTTCAGGTATTTTACGGGATTTTTCTGGCAAAAATAAAAAAATTCTGTTTTTTTTAAAGCTTTTTTTTCTTTTTTATGTAACAGCCCTTTTTATTATCATTCATTGGATCTTATATGTAAATTCCAGACATTTTCGTTCAGTAGTTTTTTTGCAAACAGCGTTTCACTTTTGACACTTTTAACCATATAGTTGGTTTTTTTTTTACCCCGTTCGTCAGCTTGTCGGCCTTTTCCGGCGGCTGCTCTGCACTGTGTTCAGTGGCTGTTCAGCAGGTTTGTGGCGGGTTTTCCCTGCAGTGAATGCTGAATTCACCGCAGGGTGGGGAACTTTTAATTCCCCGAAGTACGGGGAACGAGAGGGCACCGAATGGTCGGCGACATTTTGATGTTCTCTGAATAACCCCCATAGTAAATATTGCTCTCTATTATAACCTGCGCATGAGACCAACACAAGATCTTTATGAAAAATAAAGGACTTATTTGAGGAGTTCTGACCAGCTGGAGAAGAATCCCAAGAATGGCAGGATGACACGAAAATATGGTGAGAGAGGGAGAGGAGTTAAACAAAACTGACTGGTTCTACTTTTGGAATTTCTGTTTTCATGGTTTATGATCAGTGAATTATTTGTTGGACTCCTGAGATGGGATTCCAAGGCGCTAAATTACAATCTTCGCGCGACGGTACTGTGCGAGAATTTGGCCGCTTCCTGTTTGCACGCGGTATTGATCGGCGGATGATAAGACGCGCGAGGATTGTAATTCCAGCGGTGATTTGCGCGTGCAAACGTTTAACACTTGGCGCGAAAAGTTTGGCTTTGCGCAAGCTTTTTTACGCAAAGATTGTAATATAGCCCACATTTGGGTGCGCACCCATGGAACCTTTGTTAACTAAAAATTTAAGTTTAGAAGATTTTGCCCAAAATACACATTTTTTATTAGAAATAACATTCCTGTAATCATGAACCAGATAAGGGACATCTAAAATGTCAATGTAGGATTTGGAAGACGACCTCTTTTACTCAACATTAGGGTGTGCCTGAGCACACCCTGCACACCCAATGTGCACACCTTTGCCAAATGGCATTACTAGTTCTTTGTCCTTGGTGTTAGATCATACTACTATGCTATGTATGATATTATTCAGGGCTGACTGGCAACCTTTGGGGCCCCTGGACAATAAGAGGCCACACCATCATACAAACTCCACCCATATGTACATTGTTAGATTACAGAAAGTATTTCTCAATAATGTTTTCAAAATCAAGACTTGGGGCCCCACCTGACAGCACGGTCAGCACCCGCCTCACGGCACAGCAATCACCCACTTGATGGCACAGCCAGCACGCACCTGACAGCACGGCCAGCACCCACCTGATGGCACCGCCAGCACTCACCTGGCAGCACGGCCAGCACCCACCTGGCGGCACGGACAGCACCCACCTGACAGCACAGCCAGCACCCACCTGATGGCACGGCCAGCGCCCACCTGGCAGCACGGCCAGCACCCACCAGATGGGACGACCAGCACCCACCTGACGGCACGGCCAGCACCCACCTGATGGCACGGCCAGCACCCACCTGATGGCACGGCCAGCACCAACCTTGCAGCATGGCCAGCACCCACCTGATGGGACGGCCAGCACCCACCTGGCTGCAAGGCCAGCACCAACCTGACAGCACGGCCAGCACCCGCCTCACGGCACAGCCAGCACCCACTTGATGGCACCGCCAGCACCCACCTGACAGCACAGCCAGCACCCACCTGATGGCACCGCCAGCACCCACCTGGCAGCACGGCCGGCACCCACCTGATGGCACGGCCAGCACCCACCTGACAGCACGGCCAGTACCCACCTGATGGCACTACCAGTGCCCACCTGGCAGCACGGCCAGCACCCACCTGATGGGACGACCAGCACCCACCTGACGGCACAGCCAGCACCCACCTGACAGCACAGCCAGCACCCACCTGATGGCACGGCCAGCACCCACCTGTTGGCACGGCCAGCACCAACCTGGCAGCACGGCCAGCACCCACCTGATGGGATGGCCAGCACCCACCTGGCAGCAAGGCCAGCACCCACCTGATGGCATGGCCAGTGCCCACCTGGCAGCACGACCAGCACCCACCTGATGGGATGACCAGCACCCACCTGTTGGCACGGCCAGCACCAACCTGGCAGCACGGCCAGCACCCACCTGATGGGACGGCCAGCACCCACCTGGCAGCAAGGCCAGCACCCACCTGGAGCACAGCCAGCACCCACCTGATGGCACGGTCAGTACTTACAGTAGTTTTGTGTATTGTAAAGGGCAGTATTACCACATGATTCTTATCTGCATTTGTCTGGGGCCCCATGGAAAGAGCAGACCTGACCAAATCATAAGGGCCCCTTCTTGGACTCTTGGGCAGTGCCCTATTGGTCAGTCCACCCCTGATAGTATTTACATAGGCGTGTGCAGAATGGGGTGCCTGCTCTGGGAATCACTCCTACTTATAAACCCTTTTATTCTTTTTTAACATCCTTTAGGTATTATGCCATTTATCAAGGGTTTTATGAGTACATGTCCGGCCTGATAAAATTAAAACAGGAAATTACCACAGTGTGTAAGCATAAGACAGACAGAAATAAAGCCACGAGTGGTGCAATAACATGCGTGACAAACCGCGAACGTCTCGTAACTTGAAACTGAGAACATATGATGGGGGCAGGAAAACATGACGAGAGCTTGCCAATAGGTGTATAGGAAAAGGAGGGGAGCTTCTTTTGACCTTTTAGGTCCAGCTAAACTTTTTTGGGTTTTGATTCAGGATAATTGATGATTTGTAAGTGATAAATGTGACATGTGCGCTCCACTAATGTCGCCCCCCCTTCTTGTTAATTATGGGCAAAGAAGGCTTTTAAGAATTGTCTTTATCGTTTAACCTTTTGATCTTTCGTTAAAAAAAAATGCACAAACATGCTCTGCTGTCGTGGATATCAAACACGTGCCACCACAACACAGGTTTAAATCCTTGTTAAATAAATGTGTGTCACAATTATTGGCACACGACGCCCAGTTCTTGCAGTGGCCGGGCTAAGCCGTCAGGAAACTTTGTCCTGCACCCAGTGTCAGGTGCTGGTTCCGGGGCGGTAGGTGCGAGCCAATGTGCAATGAATACTAGTGTAGCGCTCACTCCCAGAGGAGCCGCTGAATTTAAACCTCGGGTCAGTCTCCCCACACTAGGGAATAAATATAAAATCCACAACAGTGCTGGTGTATAAGTTATATAGTTTACTGAATAAACTGGCATATAAAGAGCAACACGGTATACGTATATAGAAACATAGAAAAATGTCGGCAGATAAGAACCTTTCGGCCCATCTAGTCTGCCCAATTACATGGATACTTTACCTGGATTTATCTTTTGTTTAGGATAGCCTTATGCCTATCCCATGCCTGCTTAAATTCAATTACTGTTTTGGCCTCTACCACTTCTACTGGAAGACTGTTCCATGTATCCACCACCCTCTCAGTAAAATAATGCTTCCTGATGTTACTTTTAAACCTTTGCCCCTCTAATCTAACACTATGTCCTCTTGTTTTGCTACTTTGTTTCCTTTTAAATATACTCCCTTCCTCTACCTTGTGGATTCCCTTTACGTATTTAAATGTTTCTATCATATCTCCTCTGTCTCGTCTTTTTTCCAAGCTGTACATGTTAAGATCATTAAGCCTTTCCTGGTAACTTTTCTCCTTCAAGCCGTACACCATTTTAGTAGCCCTTCTCTGAACTCTCTCTAAGATGTCTATATCCTTCTGGAGATACGGTCTCCAGTACTGCACACAGTACTCCAAGTGAGGTCTCACCAGTGCTCTGTACAGTGGCATGAACACTTCCCTTTTCCTACTGCTAATACCTCTCCCTACACAACCAAGCATTCTGCTAGCATTTCCTGCTGCTCTATTACATTGACTAAATACCCTTAGATCCTCTGAAATAATAACCCCTAAATCCCTTTCCTCAGATGTTGAGGTTAGGACTGTATCAAATATTCTATATTCAGCCCTTGGGTTTTTACGTCCCAGGTGCATTATCTTGCACTTATCCACATTAAAACTCAATTGCCACAACTCCGACCATTTTTTTAGTTTATCTAAATCATTTGTCATTTGGCTGATCCCTCCAGGAACGTCAACCCTGTTGCAAATCTTTGTGTCATCAGCAAAAAGACATACTTTTCCATTAATACCTTCTGCAATATCACTAATAAAAATATTAAAGAGAATGGGTCCAAGTACTGACCCCTGAGGTACCCCACTGGTAACAAGACCTTGTTATTAGGGATGTGCGTTTCGGGTTTCGGAATTTCGGAATTTTCACGAAATTTCCCGATTCGTGTTTTCGGATGCGGGCGATTTTCCGAAAATTTTTAGATCCGAAAACGGCAGATCCGAAAAGTTTTCCGAGCCGAAACGAAATATTTTCGGAATTTTCGAATGGACTTGAAATGTGTCAAATCGAAATTTATTGCTTTGAAACGAGGAGAACAGACGTTCCGAAAAAACGAAAATTTCCGAAATCACGAAAAGTCGATACAAAAAACGAGCAAAGTGACACGAAAATACGAAAAATGGTAGATATTCCGAAAACATGTACAATTCCGAAAAACAAAAATTTCCGAAATCAAGAAAAGTCGATACAAAAAACGAGCTAAGTGACATGAAAATACGAAAAATGGTCGATATTCCGAAAAAAAAATGAACACGAAAAACGAGTCGAGCCAAACCGAATCGAAACAGAAATCGGTTGAAACGAGCCGAATCGAAAAGTTTAAACATCCGAAAAATGGAATCGAACCGAAAAAAAAAAAATCGGTGCACAAGCCTAATATATATATATTTACAGTAGTTCGTAATGCGAGAAACGCGTAGCGGAAAAGAAAAAGGAATTTTAACCCCTTCGTGGTTAAAATATAATTATAATATCCAGTACGATGCATATTGATGGAAGGGAAAAAAGAATCCACATGAGAAGATCACACGCCATTGTTAAGCAAGAGCCGTAGCCCTCCTTTAGGATGTCTGAAGATTAGGATTACAGGCGATCAATAATTACAGGGGATCAATAATGTAATTATTGGTGATCGTTTCATGTCATTCTTAAATTCCTTGATGATATGGACAGTCATTTGTTTATTATATTTTTTACGCATCGTTCATCTACAATAATGTCCGTTTTTCAGGTCTTCCTATTTGTTGTCGGGACACCATGTGACTGTTCATTCATACGATTGGCTTGAGCAAGTCATATGACTATCAAGACACAGCCGATCCCATTACACAACTAGCTCATTACCTTGATTCGGTCTAGCTATTGTTATCATCGCTTTTGACCGGCGATCCATCTGTCTGGTGATCATTAAGACAATTTTGGTCAGTGCCGAAAATCTATCTGACCATCGTTCTATCATATGAACGGAGATCCTCTTATTATTGCATCCTCTGGCTCCTTTGGAGGTTGATGGTACACACACACTAATTGTTCATCCTATGACTTTCTTTTATTTTAATATGGTCCATTCCGGATATTACAACCATCCTAGATCGTTTGGTGAAGTCCTTGGGTATATTGTTTTGTGAATTTCGTCGATATGGACGGCCGATTGTTCATTTATTATTTATTTTTCATTTATGCCAATGATCACTTTCAATGCTTTCTATTTACTATTTGAACACCATGTGACCTTTCATTCACGCGATTGGTTTCAGCATGACACATGTGTTCAATTATATGGCGTTTTGTATAGGAGGGACATGTGACTTTTTTTGAGGTAACGGATTGGTCAATTCTAGACCAAATAATGAATAAAAAAGAGGGAGGTACATACAGCAGTACCAACTAATTTTTGCTCCAGATGAAGCCGACGTTTAGTCGGCGAAACATATGTTGAGCTCTATGTACCAACTTTGATTTTAGAGTTGTTTTGTGTTGTGTCTTGCATTTCAGGGTGAGGACAGAAATTTGAGCATGAGCTCGATCAGTTTAGGGCCAGTTTGTGTGTGCTAATTGTGCCACGTTAACTGCTGATTACCATTCTTGGTGCTTATTTCTCTCATTGTGAGAGCCTCTCAATAGGATTATACGTTGCCTTGATTGTCCATGCAATCATTGAGCACTGCCAATAATACTGGGTTCCTTTCCAATACACCCTGCAATGCTTGTTGTATATGTATGTTTTAATTGTTCGCTCTGGGAGTGTCTAATTGGTCAATAATAAATGAACTTTTTCATTTAGTCACTCCTCTAGTACTATTTAACAGTTCATGTTAACTGTTGATTATTTTTTGATGTGTACACACTATGCACATTGGCTCGCACCTACCGCCCCGGAACCAGCACCTGACACTGGGTGCAGGGCAAAGTTTCCTTATATAAGAGATTTAAAGATTATCTGTTTTTTGTATGGAGGGGAGAAGAAAATGAACTCATAGAATTTTTGGATTAATTGGATAACGTAGACTGGGGTATTAAACTCGATAAAAAATGGAGTAGGGAGAAGATATCATTTCTCGATTTGGAGATCTATATAAAAGATAATGTAGTGGGTGCTAAGACTTTTTTTAAAGATGTAGACACTAGGCTTGTGCACCTATTTTTTTTTCGGTTCGATGCGGTTCGATTTTTCCGATTTTTAAACTTTTCGATTCGGCTCGTTTCGACCGATTTCTGTTTCGATTCGGTTCGGCTCGATTCGTTTTTCGTGTACTTTTTTTTCGGAATATCGACCATTTTTCGTATTTTCGTGTCACTTTGCTCGTTTTTTGTATCGACTTTTCGTAAGTTCGGAAATTTTCGTTTTTTCGGAACGTCTGTTCTCCTCGTTTCAAAGCAATAAATTTCGATTTGACACATTTCAAGTCCATTCGAAAATTCCGAAAATATTTCGTTTCGGCTCGGAAAACTTTTCGGATCTGCCATTTTCGGATCTAAAACTTTTCGGAAATTCGGCCGCATCCGAAAACACGAATCGGGAAATTTCGTGAAAATTCCGAAATTCCGAAACCCGAAACGCACATCCCTAGTAGACACCAATACATTTATTGATAGAACGAGTTGCCGTAATGCAGATTGGCTCAAGGGGATCCTGATAGGGCCAGTTTACAAGGATACGAAGAAACTGCTCAGATATTGAAATCTTTGAGGAGCAAAGGTGCAAAAACCCTTAAGCAGGATTTTGTAGATAGGTTACAATGATTTTGAATTGGACAAACTCATAGAGGAATTGAAAGAAATAGAACAAAATAGCCTGTTGAAATATAAAACAGGGAAAGAAATAGTGAAAGAAGTCCCCTTCATTTGTGATTTTAATAACAAAGATCTATTAATTAAGAGACTTTTTTTAAAAAAATATTGGTATATCCTGAAGAAAGATAAAGATCTTAACTCTATCATTGGAGATAGGCCTAAAATCATCTTTCGGGGGCCACAAACATTAAAACCAGATTAGTCAAAAGTAAATTTGCTAGAAAGATAACTAATCATTTTAATGTGAAAGAGGGCTTCTATAATTGTGGCCAATGTTTGGCCTGTAGATCAACAGGAAATACAAAATGCTTTATAGGGGAGTTTAAAAATAAAAAGACAGGGAAGAATATAAAAATAAAAGATGTTTTAACCTGTTACTCCAAAAATATTATTTATCTTTTAGAATGCCCGTGTGGCCTCCAATACGTAGGCCGTACCAGTCGGGCTCTTAATGTTAGGATTTCAGAACACGTTAGAAATGTGAAAAAACAATACGAGAAACACTCTGTATCGCAACATTTTAAGCAAGCACACAATGGGGACCCTGATGGCCTAAAGTTTAAGGCTATAAAATAGGCAAAATGTGTAAATAGGGGTATGAGTGAAACTACAGTGCTGGGGAGAGAAGAAATTAGATATATTTTTGATCTGGGAACCCTAGCACCTATTGGTCTTAATACTGACTGTCACAACCTAGTCCTAGCTAAACCAATCGTGACGCGCGAAAGGAGAGCGTACAAGGGGATACAGCTCCAAGTCTCTGGACTTACTAACTCTACCTGCTCAAAGGGCCCCAAGTTAAGCCAACCTAACCCCCTTACACCTTACCCACCCTTCCGAATGTATACGCTGCCACCACAAAAGTAATAGGGCACTCTCGAAACCCCACTAGCTGTATACCACCCCAATTCAGGAGCCCAACCATATACAGTTAATATATATATATATCACACCGCAAATGTTAAATACTACAGTAACGATACCTAAGCGATTCTCCTCGTGAAGCATGAATTAGCTAGATCAAGACAGTACTGGTTTTAAAGTTTTAATGGAAGAAGATAAAAAAATACAACTTTACACAGTGCAGTATCACATAAAAAAGACATACAAAATACGAAATGTGCAAATACAGCTCTTGAAATAAAATGTGACTTACATAGAAAATCTAATTTGAGTAGATACTTCCATGGATATTTCCAGATTTCAAATGTCCGAGAAGATTCTTTTGGATGTTACTCTCTCCAAGTCTTCTATCGAAATACCCCGAGTTTTGGGTGAGTCTGCTATACAAAAAGCTTGCCCCTCACCCTCTTTCCCAACCATTTGGTCCCCGGATCAAGTTTCCCTTCAACTCCAGAAAGCAGATCAGATAAGAGGGTTGTAAACCAGTGGTCTGTCTTTGCAAACTCCATTGCAAAGCAAGAGAAAAAAAAACACACCAATTCTGCGTTTAAAATCTTGCATACTGCTTGAAGAAAATTATGCCCGTTTGTGACAGTGACTTTCAATAGGTACATTTCCTTTGATTCATATGGGTTATGTAGTTTGCCCTGAGAGATGGAGAGGTTATTGCAAGAATGACAAAATAAGTGTCATTGAAGGAGTCACATACAGTTTATGTTTAAAGTGTATAGTAGATTTAATAATATAGCACTTTATATAGAATTAATAATAAGTATAGAATTTAAAATCCAGTAAAATTAATTTAGATAGCAGGGTCATATTTAAGTTTAAGATTTCACTTATTTAATAATATAATAGCACTTCATAAAAATACACCACTTAATTAGATTTAAAACATTGAATTATGAAAATATATTTAGACACTAGGGTTAATAATTAGCTATATAATTAAATAGTTAGATACTAGGATTGTATCAATATGCATTTCAAGTACGCTATTTACAACCTAATATAATAAGATTTGCATAGCACATAAATAACACTTTATAAAATCACAGCAGTTATTTAGGTTTAAATAATAAATTATTAAAATATAAAAATATGTATATTTAGACATTAAAATGAATTATAACAATATTTGTTCACTAGGGTTATATCAATTGTGGTTATTTGGTACCACTAATTTCAATTTAATAACACTAAATAGATTAGTTATAGCACTTTATAAAAATCAAAAAGATGAATAGTGTATCTATTGATATATAATTAAACCACTAGGGTTATAAATTAACTTAATACACCCAGTATAAATTAAACCATATACACATAAAATATGGCTAATAAATTAATATTCTGGTTATAATTATGTAATCATTATTTAAGTATAGATAGATAGATATACAGTTGTGTTCAAAATTATTCAACCCCCAATGCTGTAAAGGGTTTTAGGGAATTTAGTGTACATTTGTAATTGTATTCAGAATGAAATCCTACAAGGACTTTTTAAAGAACCATATGCAACTAAAATGACATCAATTGGTTTTGTAATACAGTAGTAAATGTTTCTTTTGTGAATTCTTCATTGACACAATTATTCAACCCTTTAAAGACTACCACTCTGAAGAACAGAGGTTCATTCAAGTGTTTTCAATCAGGTATTGAAAACACCTGTGGATGTCACGGAGCAGCAATAAAGCATTATAAGCAGCAATTAGGCAGCTTTAAAATGACTGGGATACTCAGCTCCTTCTAGACATTTACTGGTGTGGTTACAAACATGGTGAAGTCAAGAGAATGGTCCAGGAAGACAAGAGAAGAGGTGATTACTCTTCACAGGAAGGGCAATGGCTATAAGAAGATTGCAAAGATGTTAAACATACCAAGAGAGACCATAGGAAGCATCATTCGCAAATTCAAGGCAAAGGGCACTGTTGAAACGCTACCTGGTCATGGCAGAAAGAAGATGCTGACTTTGACTGCTGTGCGCTACCTGAAGCGTAGAGTGGAGAAAAGTGTCACGTCTCGGCCTTGCCCCCTGGTGATGAAGGGTCTTCATGTTTGTTTTTCCTCTATGGTGTGTCTGGCTGTGCTGTTTAGGGCTGATCTGGGGTTCTGTTGTGATCTCCTGGTCTGGGGTCACATGGCCCAATCACACAGACCCACTCCCTATATATTCCCAGCAGCACAGAGCCTCATTGACTGTTTGTGGAGTTTGATGGTGGTTCTGTCTGGTTCGTGTTTCCTGAGTTGCTGCAAAGCATTCCTGTTCAAGTGTTTTCTGGTTCTGACCTCGGCTTTATTTTTGACTATCCCTTCTACTCCCCCCTGGTACCGTATATTTCTGATCTGTTGCCAACCTCTGCCTGATTGACGATTCTTGTATGTTTCATGTTTTATGTACCTTGTCTGTCTTAGTTTAGTATATTATTCAGAGGCCGCTTATAAGGACCTCTTTTAGTATAGTCTGTCTGTTTTGTTTACTGTCCTGCAGCCTGCTCCCTTCACGGATTGTCAAGTGTATCTTTGTGTTTCTGAGTGTCCTAAGTTGTCTGTCGGTCTTGAAGCCTTCGGAGCTTAGTGGCAATTCTGTTCTGTTTTTTGGTGCTCCTTGGTTTTGGAGAAATCCATCTGTCCTTGTGTCCAGTCAGTTACTCACCTGCCTTAAGGGCTTCATCTCATGTTCCAAGCCATCACGATGGCCCAAGCAGGGGCTAACCGTTACATTACAAACAGTCCATTAATGCCTGCAGGTGAGCTTACTGTGTTAAATTCTGTGCTTCAGATGGTTTTTGATCTGCTAACAGAGCTGAAGAGGTTAATGCTGTCTCTCAGTGTGCTTAATTATGCGGTTCCTCCCAGCAGAGTCTCTGGGGAACCTCCCATGAGTGAAAGAGAGAGACGTAGAATTCTTAATCTCTGTTATTATTGCAGTTCACCCCAGCATAAAATCTTTTGCTGTCCATTAAAGCCAAAACCCAGAATGTCATGTTCTGAGGGTGAAACCCTGGTATCCACGTCATGTAGCCATAGCGCTGACCCTACTGCTGGGACCTCTGTTTCTGTGCAATGCAGGGGTGTTGCAAATTCCATGTGTGGTAATAAAGCCAAAATTGTTCCACCTCAAGGCACACTACCTGCTTCCATGTTATGCAGTGGATCACTGTTTCTCAGTTCTTGTCATGGGTCTAGGGCCCAGGGTGGTGCTGTTGCCACAAGGGCCCAGGGTGGCGCTGTTGCCACAAGGGCCCAGGGTGGCGCTGTTACCACAAGGGCCCAGGGTGGCGCTGTTACCACAAGGGCCCAGGGTGGCGCTGATGCCACAAGGGCCCAGGGTGGCGCTGATGCCACAAGGGCCCAGGGTGGCGCTGTTACCACAAGGGCCCAGGGTGGCGCTGTTACCACAAGGGCCCAGGGTGGCGCTGATGCCACAAGGGCCCAGGGTGGCGCTGATGCCACAAGGGCCCAGGGTGGCACTGATGCCACAAGGGTCCAGGGTGGCGTTGTTGTTACAGGAACACAGCATAAAGAAAAACCTGTCTGTTCTGCACATTGTATTGTGCCTATGTCCGTTCCTGGCGGGAGGCCAGTTTTGTTTCTGTCTGACAAGGTGTCAGCGGTGCCAGAACCTGGCACATTGCCAGTAACACTCCCAAGCTGTGTGTCAGCGGCAACACTCCCAAGCTGTGTGTCAGCGGCAACACTCCCAAGCTGTGTGTCAGCGGTTTTGTCCCAGGTGGGCCCAGTGCCCTTCACGCCTGTCGTGGGCCCAGAGCCCTTCCTGCCTGCTGACGAGTCAGTTGTGCCAATGTTGAGCTACGAGGTAGCCGTGCCTATGCTTTGTTATGAGGCCGAAGTGCCTGTATCTAAACATGAAACCTTCATTCCTGGTTCTACTAGCGAGCTGCTAGTCATGCCGATTCCGATCCACGAGACAGTTGTGCCCATGTTCTGCTGCGAGGCAGCCGTGCCCATGTTCTGCTGCGAGGCAGCCGTGCCCATGTTCTGCTGCGAGGCAGCCGTGCCCATGTTCTGCTGCGAGGCAGCCGTGCCCATGTTCTGCTGCGAGGCAGCTGTGCCCATGTTCTGCTGCGAGGCAGCCGTGTCCATGTTCTGCTGCGAGGCAGCCGTGCCCATGTCCTTCTGTGAGACAACAGTGCCCATGTCTTTCTGCGAGACAGCTGAGGCCTCGTTAGGTTATGAGACCAATGTGCTCACATTAACACATGAGACCACTGTGCCCTTGTCCCACAGTGGGTCCAGTGTTGTTCCTACCGTTGTCTTGCCAAGTGTGGGTCCCGAGCCCTTCATGTGTAATTCGGGCAATGTGCCCCTAATGCCTGTTTCTGGCGATATGCCAATTCTGTCCCAGGTGGGTACTAAGTCCTTCATGTCTGGTTTGGGCCAAGAGCCCCTCATGTCAGCCCCTGATGGCACGCTGCCAGGTATGTCTGTTTCTGGTTATTTGCCAGTCCTGCCAGTTAATGGAGTGACATCCAAACTGACTGGTGCTACAAATTCTAGCCCTGTACCCGAAGGTTATATACGATCCCCATGCGGGATGTTGTTCCGTGAGGCACACTGGGCCATGATCAAGAAAGACCCTAATGCTCTCAGGTGTTTTGAGGAGGATTCCGATGACTCGGAGGGTCCACAGTGCACTCCTCCAGGTGAAATCTGTAACAATGGTGAGGTGCCAGTTGTATCATATCCTGGCAATGTCCTCTGTTCCAACGGTGTGCCAGTTAAAGGTGAGTTGTCAAGTCTGTCCAAGTCGAGCTGCAAGGGAGTCGTATCCAAGTCAAGTCATGTGACCACTGTGCCCACGTCTTGCAGTGGGCCCATTGCTGTCAAACCCACTTGTGGGGTAGAGAGGTTTCAATCGTGTGGTGTTAAACAGATAACCAAGTCTGCCCCTACTATTGCCGTGTCGTGTGGGGTGGTCACCAGTTCTAGATCTCGTTCAAGGAGAAGACGTAAAAAGGTGACTAACCCTAGTCCAACTGATTCTATGTCCAGTCTGACTGATGCCGAGATCCCCCAACCCCGTCATGTCCCTGAGGGCTATGTGCAGTCGCCCTTTGGACTGGTGTTCAGGAAGGACCACTGGGTTGCCATTCAAAGGAACCCTCATAGACGGGGGCGTCTTGTGGAGGAGGATGACGACTCTGAATGGGACCTCAATGACTTTGGTGACTGGTGTTCGTGATCTGATTTCCTGATTCTGTCTGCCATGTTTTTTGTTTTGGGTGCCCGGGAGGTCACCCGTCAGGGAGGGGGTTATGTCACGTCTCGGCCTTGCCCCCTGGTGGTGAAGGGTCTTCATGTTTGTTTTTCCTCTATGGTGTGTCTGGCTGTGCTGTTTAGGGCTGATCTGGGGTTCTGTTGTGATCTCCTGGTCTGGGGTCACATGGCCCAATCACACAGACCCACTCCCTATATATTCCCAGCAGCACAGAGCCTCATTGACTGTTTGTGGAGTTTGATGGTGGTTCTGTCTGGTTCGTGTTTCCTGAGTTGCTGCAAAGCATTCCTGTTCAAGTGTTTTCTGGTTCTGACCTCGGCTTTATTTTTGACTATCCCTTCTACTTCCCCTGGTACCGTATATTTCTGATCTGTTGCCAACCTCTGCCTGATTGACGATTCTTGTATGTTTCATGTTTTATGTACCTTGTCTGTCTTAGTTTAGTATATTATTCAGAGGCCGCTTATAAGGACCTCTTTTAGTATAGTCTGTCTGTTTTGTTTACTGTCCTGCAGCCTGCTCCCTTCACGGATTGTCAAGTGTATCTTTGTGTTTCTGAGTGTCCTAAGTTGTCTGTCGGTCTTGAAGCCTTCGGAGCTTAGTGGCAATTCTGTTCTGTTTTTTGGTGCTCCTTGGTTTTGGAGAAATCCATCTGTCCTTGTGTCCAGTCAGTTACTCACCTGCCTTAAGGGCTTCATATCATGTTCCAAGCAATCACGATGGCCCAAGCAGGGGGGCTAACCGTTACAAAAAGTCCCCGTGTGACTGCTGAGGAACTGAGAAAAGATTTGTCAGATGTGGGTACTGAAGTTTCAGCTCAGACAATACGGCGCACACTGCGTAATGAAGGCCTCCATGCCAGAACTCCCAGGCGCACCCCCTTGCTGTCTCCAAAGAATAAGAAGAGTCGACTGCAGTATGCCAAAAGTCATGTGGACAAACCACAGAAGTGTTCTGTGGACTGATGAAACAAAATTAGAACTGTTTGGGCCCATGGATCAACGCTTTGTTTGGAGGAGGAAGAACAAGGCCTATGAAGAAAAGAACACCTTGCCTACTGTGAAGCATGGCTGGGGGTCAATCATGCTTTGGGGCTGTTTTGCTTCTGCAGGTACAGGGAAGCTTCAGCGTGTGCAAGGTACCATGAATTCTCTTCAGTACCAGGAGATATTGGATGACAATGTGATGCAGTCCGTCACAAACCTGAGGCTTGGGAGACGTTGGACCTTTCAACAGGACAATGATCCCAAGCATACCTCCAAGTCCACTAGAGCATGGTTGCAGAGTAAAGGCTGGAACATTTTGGAGTGGCCATCGCAGTCACCTGACTTAAATCCGATTGAGAACCTCTGGTGGGACTTAAAGAAAGCAGTTGCAGTGCGCAAGCCTAAGAATGTGACTGAACTGGAGGCTTTTGCCCATGACGAATGGGCGAAGATACCCGTAGATCGCTGCAAGACACTTGTGTCAAGCTATGCTTCACGTTTAAAAGCTGTTATAACAGTAAAAGGATGTTGTACTAAGTACTAAGATTGAATGTCACTTGGGGGTTGAATAAAACTGATAATGATGTGAGCACAGAAAAGACATTTGTGGTTATTTCATTATAAATGTTATGTTATATTTGTCTGACCTACACGTGCCTCTTTGATTTAATTGCAAGCAAGATGACTGAATGATCAAAATCAATGTCAAACTGGCCAAAACACTCAATTTCAGTAGGGGCTGAATAATTTTGAACACAACTGTATATATATATATATATATATATATATATATTCACAATCTAGCTATAGATAAAAGGAATCCAACTATTGTCTGATTAAATGGACATAACAATACCTTCAACATATGGATTTATAGTAATGGAGGTTTTAAATTAGATATGTAAAAGTTAAAGATGGAATTGATAAGTATGGAGGGTCATTGTTATATACTTTTATATTTTTAATACCTTTTAAAAAGAGAATATGGTTTGCATTGATGTGTTGTTTCTGAGAGGTAGTTATGCAGATAAAAATAAGGAGGCAAAATCTCTCAATATGATTAGCCTTAAAATAAGGTTGATGAATATTGCTGCACCCGCTCGTAATAGAGGAGCGTAGTGTAGACATCCATAATAACGATACACTTCCACGTCCCAAGATGAAACGCATAAGTATAGCGCATGCACCAAAATGGCGGATGGGGGTGTTGGTAGTTCCGCGTTCCAGAGTGGATAACGGAGCCAGTGCGCATGCGCAAAAATGGCAGACGGAGGATTTTAAAACATGTGAAATATATTGTTTTTAATTGCTGTAAATTCATTCATTTAAGGTTTTAATTGATGTTTACGGGTAGAGTATATAAGGCAGCAGCAGGGACAAGAGAGAGATTACCAACTGAGGAAGCCATCCTGGTGAAATGCGTCCTGGTAGCTATATATTGATTTATTGCTGATAATAAATGTTTTTAATATACTGCTGTCTGCCTATGTTCAAGAAGGTTTGGGGATTTCCTTAATAATTTCCTATGCGCTGTTGACGAAGCCAATAGAGGCTCATTGCCATGTGAGTTCAAAATTGACTTTTATTAAGACCCTTTGAGTTATTTAATATATCACACTAGGGGTGTCCCCGGTATATATTTGTTCTTACTGCAGGGGAACTTTATCAGAATTTACAGGATCCATCAAGGGGTTAATGGGCACCTGAAGAAAGTAAGTTGGATACTCTTGAGTAGGGATGGACTGCAGGTTCAAATCGGTTCGAAGTTCGATTCGAACATAGGCTGTTTCGAAAATTCACAAACTTCGAACTTTTCGGAATGTTCGAGGTAAGTTCTAAAAAAAATTTAATTCCAAAAAATTCCAAAAAATGCTTAAAAGATCCTAAAAAATCTAAAAATAAAGAGACTCTTTACCGCAGAATATAATAATAAACGGTTTATTAGATATTGAATTAAAACGGGATTATTTCCCAGTCATTGTTGGTCAAACATTTCCCACTTGTTGGTAATAAAACATTTCCCATGGCTTCAAATCGCGTTTAAACATGAGCAAAGCGGTAAAAATGAGCTCAGCGCACAGCAGTGAAATGGCTCAGCACTCAGCAGTGAAAGGGTCAAAAACCTTTTTTTTTTAAAAAAAATCATTGTTTCCTGTCCCCCAGGGCACTCCCCAGACCCCCATACACCTTTTATGGCCAATATCTTGCATATATGCCCTCTTGGAGGGGACCTTAATTTTCGAACATTCGAGCCCCATTGACTTGCATGGTGTTCACATCGTGTTCGAGTTCACGGTCAAACTTTTTTGTGTGTCTGAGTCCGAATGCGAACTGAAAACGGGGGTGTTCGGTCCGTCACTACTCTTGAGATATATCTCCAGTCTGAATTGATGTACTGCGCAATTCTGGTTTTGCCTTTCTTTTACAGCAGTTTTTCCCAAACCTGTTCTCAGGACCCTCAACCAGATTTTGCAGAACACCTTGGGGAAATGCAGACTGAATCCTGCAATCACTGAGCAGCAAATCATATCACCTGTGCTGTGCTTCAGATATCTGGCAAACCTGGCGAGGCAGAGGGTCCTCCTGAGGACAGGTTTAGGAAACATGTTTTACATCATCTGCTGAAATGACATTCCCACAAAGAAGGCCAATCCTTTGGAAACAAAGAACACCACATTCATGGACATGTAAGGTGTATAAATCTGCTTAACGGTGGGCTTAGGTCTATAGGCAACTGTGTTGTCTTGTTGTTCTATGTGTTTGGCGACAGTCTGGTGGGTTTTCAGCGGTTGGCGGTGGTGTTCAGCGGCCAATTCGCCACACTTCAGGGACCCTGCGGTGAAATGCTGAATTCACCGCAGGGTCAGTGAATTTGACTCACCAAAATGTTGGTGACATTTCGATGCTCTCCGAATAACCCTGATAGTAAAATGCACACCAGACATAATACACAAGTAGCGCTCATAGTAGTAGATACCGCAACAGCACTATGAGGAAATTGTGGCACATGCAGTGCGGGTGGAGATAATATTGAGGTAATACTCACATTTTAAGCATGAGGGAAGTGATACAAAACAGATAATAGTGCAATTCCTTTCCATTGCTCCACCAAATCGAGTATATTCTATATCAGGGGAAGGTGCCTTGCAGATCGAGTATAGTTGATCTTGGCATTGAAGGGGTTAATGTAATGTATGGTTTTTTTATGACGTTTTCATGTAAATATATGTTACAGCTGTAAACTGCATTATTAACTGTCAGCGTTTCAGCGGATGCCGTGATCTGAAGGCCCTAGGTCCTGCACGGTTAATGGTGAGGACATCGTAGAGAATTTTGCATATTTTTTTTTCAAGCCCGGTCTTTTTGTGAAAACCCAAAATTCTGTTTTTTTTGGACCTGGATTTGCTTTAAAGTGTTACTATCAATGTCTCGCATATTGTGAGCAAGGAACAAACTAAACACCCAGTAAGAAAGCTGAAAGGAACACGCAACTGGTTAAATTCAAATAATTCAATGTTTTTCAGTAACGATACCAGGAACAGAGGACACTAGCCAAGACCCTGCTGATGACCCTTCTTCACCCAGACAAGCCGATCCCAGGGAGGAGGAAAGGCAACCAGAAGACTATATACCAGGTAAGTATTGTGATCCTGCAGAACATCATAGGTGTGTTTGTGGAATGCATACAGTAACTGAGTAACGCGCATGCACTATACTTCCAGTGATGGTTATTATTAGTAATTTTTTAGATATTAACTCTTCTGCTAGTACAGATATGTGTTCTCCCAGTACCCTAAGCAACATATTGCCTCAACCCCTTCTCCACCAAGTTGCTCTCCAAGAAACCACTGCCCGGACCCAGTGGATTTATGGAAAAAGATTTTCCGTAGCAGACAGTGTAAAAATGAATGTACCCTTCATAAAACACATTATAGAGACAGTAAACTTATTTGACAGGCAGAGCGCTCCCCTGCTGGCTAAAAAGTGCCACTGCATGTATAAATTGGAGCTGGAGCTCCATCTATCTGTAAAATAAAAACAGATCTCCATTGTGTTCAAAGAGCTTCAGCACCTCGACTGACATGTCCAAGGTGCAGAAAAATTAAGGGCACACTCTGGAGCCTGTTTGCAAACAAAGTTCACTTGCAACAAATAAAACTTCTTCACATTCATCCAGAATTTGACCAGATCGATTTTACTCGATGCAAGGCTCCTTCAGGGTCTTTTGAACCTCAAGTATACTCGATCATTGTATTGAATGGCGGTAAAGTTGAGAGATTAACTTTAAATGTCAAAGTGATCCTGAGTTAGTACAACTTTATAGCTTCCATGCGCTGGCTCGATGTCCACTTCAATAACTGCATAAAGAAACCACTACAAGCCCTATTTCCTAGTTGGCGCTAATATGGGGATGCTAACACGGGAAACCTGCGCTAGCTGAGCACCTTGCCTGGAATGCAGCATTAATCGCTGGGATTCTCATGGTAGCATTTCCGCGCAACTGCAAGTAGCACCTCCTGAAGTCCATAGGACTCCATGGAGGGTTGCGCTTCCGGGACGTGAGCCCTGCGTGATCCCGCTGTTGTGAGATCGCACAGTGCCGCAAAGTGATTGCATAGGGAGAAAACTCTTTGTTCTCATTCGGCTCCCGGCGACAAAAAGCAGTGTATTGGGCCAACGTTCTCGCCGTGTGATGAAAGGTGTGTATCGGATTTGTTTTTGTGGGGTTTCAGGTGGTGCTACATGATTCTGCAAATAAAGAAACATTAACCCTTTAATGACCGCTGACATACTATGTACGTCCTGCCCACGGGTTTCCCTTAGACCCGCGGACGTACATAGTACGTCAGCAGGCTTCTAACCCCCCTCCCGCCGATACTCACCACCCTGCTCATTACCTCGGCGTTTATGGCAAGCTGGAAGCTTGCCTCTCCATTTACTGGCGCCAGCGGATCTGATAACGTCATCACGCTGCGTGATGATGTCATCGGCTGGCGCCGGTAGAGGAAATTCAGGAAGGGGAGGGGAAGCTCCTTTGGAGCCCTCTATCTCCTCAACCATGCAACCTACAGTAATGCTTTTTCACCGCTGGAAAGGGGAGAGTCTCCCCTTTTCAGAGGTGTATAGAATTAACATTTTTGCTTCCGGATCGCGATTCGGCGCTAATTGGCGCCAAAACGTGATTCGAACCTGGAGGGGGCTGACATCTTGGATGTCAACCAAGCCTCCAGGTCCCCCCCACCCACTGACAACCTCACCATATGTGTGAGGATGTCAGTGGGCCAGTTAACCCTCTAGCTGCCATGTGGAGATAGGGGATCCTTTGGATCCCCTTATCTCCCGATCCGGATTATCTCCAGATCCAGCTAGAGGGTTATATTTGATATCATTGGAAAGGCCTGATCATGACCTTTCCAATGATACCAAACATGACCAGGTAAAAAAAAAATGATAAATAAAAAAAATAATAAAAAAATAAATAAAATAATTTTTTTTTTTTAAATATTTTTGTCTGGAGGGGGTTTAGTTAAATAGGACCTAGCCTGTCATCTAAAAATAATTAGCACAAAAAGGTCAGAATGAGCGCAGCGCACATAGGTGAACTGGCTCAGCAGTGAAGGGGTTAAAAAACAAAACCATGTAAAAACTGGGTATTTCTATTCTCGGGACAAAATTTTGAAACTATTTAGCCGGGGACTTTTTTGGGTGGTTGTGTATTTTGGGGATTAAATTACGAAAAAGTGTGTTTTTACCATTTTTTCATCATATTTCATATTTTTTTATAGTAAATTATTCGATATGATGGAAATAATGGTATTTCTAGAAAGTACATTTAATGGCAGGAAAAACGATGTATAATATGTGTGGGTTGAATAAACGAGTAAGAGGAAAATTTTACCTAAACACTAACAGCGCCGCAGAAACGTAAAAACAGCAGCGGTCACTAAAGGATGGATTTGTGTAAAGGGGTTAATCCTAAAGGGTTAATACCAGCTTTTAGAAGGTGCTAACGTTTGGCTCTCCACATCCCGATGGTAATTTATAATGTAACTGGGTTGCAATAGCTGTGTTGCACTTGACCTTTAGTCAAGGAAACCAAGAGAAAAATTGTGGACGTTAGTGGAATTAAAGTACAAGTACCATATGGATGATCATGTTGTATACATCTGTCTACCATACTGATTGGTGTGGCCTGTGAAGGACCTGTCTGTGGTTAAATTGTATGTATGGCATACAGAAACTATGTGGTGTTTTGGCTCTGGATTACCATTGGAGGAAGTCCTTTCTGACGGTTACATTTTGTTCTGTAATGATACAAGAGAAGCAAAATATGTCTGGGAGTGAGAACTACAATGGCGACCTACAAGGCTCCTGTACAATATAACAAAGAAAAAAATGTCATCTGCGCTTACTCCAATTATACCGTGTGAAACTAAACACAATTAGAGGTTTGGTTTCTTATCAATGGCCATTATAAGACTAGCCCCAAGTGGCATTTTTAAGTGGACGCGCAGAGTTGATTCCTGGAGTTTTATCCAAGATCCCCTACGCCATCACGATCCCTAAGTCCTGTGTCTCCTCTCTCCACAGGTAGGACATTATCACCCATTATTCAGACACCCACATCTCATCTGATCGCCTGCATACTTTTGCTGGTAAGACATTATCACCCATTATTCACAGACACCCACATCTCAACTGATCTCCTGCATACTTTTGCTGGTAGGACCCCCAGTATTCGCAGGCACCCACATTATAACGTTTTCTTGTTTTTTTTCTGTTTATTTATTTTTGGTTTTCTCCACCATGTGCTTTGCTAATTAGCATGTGAATCTCCTGCCCTATTGACACAGCCCATCCAGCTTCAGGTGTTTGCATTTAGGCAGTTAAAAAGTAAACAGTCCGCCCTTTATAACATTTAAGACCAGCTCCACTGAGCCTTGGCTCTTGTGACATCCCCAAGTGGCATTCTTAAGTGGACGCGCAGAGTTGATTCCTGGAGTTCAGTGGCATTCTTAAGTGGACGCGCAGAGTTGATTCCTGGAGTTCAGTGGCATTCTTAAGTGGACGCGCAGAGTTGATTCCTGGATATCAGTGGCATTCTTAAGTGGACGCGCAGAGTTGATTCCTGGAGTTCAGTGGCATTCTTAAGTGGACGCGCAGAGTTGATTCCTGGAGTTCAGTGGCATTCTTAAGTGGACGCGCAGAGTTGATTCCTGGAGTTCAGTGGCATTCTTAAGTGGACGCGCAGAGTTGATTCCTGGAGTTCAGTGGCATTCTTAAGTGGACGCGCAGAGTTGATTCCTGGAGTTCAGTGGCATTCTTAAGTGGACGCGCAGAGTTGATTCCTGGAGTTCAGTGGCATTCTTAAGTGGACGCGCAGAGTTGATTCCTGGAGTTCAGTGGCATTCTTAAGTGGACGCGCAGAGTTGATTCCTGGAGTTGCGGGACTGGAGGAAGGAACTGCAAGGCCCAATTTTACTCTGGGTAAACGCACGTCTATATCATGCTTTCTCTCACGCTTCTGCTCTTTACTTCTACCTTTCTCCTTAAATGGAACTCCTGCCCCTCTACCACCGACCCCTACACTATCTGCATCTCTCCCTCCCTCCTCTCGTCCCACATGATGGCCTCACATGAGCTCCTTTGTTTCCTCAGAACATGGTCTCCCTCTAACTCTCGTGCTGCCAATCACTCCCACAAATCCCATTCCCACCTTCTCTTTCTCACCTTCCTGCTGTTACTCTATTCAGGTGACATATCCCCTAACCCTGGCCCCACAACACATCCAATACTTCCATCTCATCCTATCTCCATCGCACATAAATCACCTCCCTGCAAGCCCAGCAACCTCATTCCCATAATCCCTCAGCGCCTGTCCTCTTTCTCCTGCGCCCTCTGGAACGCTCGCTCTGTGTGCAACAAACTCACAGCAATCCATGACCTCTTCCTTTCAAACTCCTTCAACCTCCTAGCTTTAACTGAAACCTGGCTAACTCCCTCTGACACGGCCTCCGTTGCTGCTCTCTCACATGGCGGTCTACACTTGAGCCATACCCCCAGACCGGGTGAGAGAAATGGTGGCGGGGTCGGAATCCTGCTCTCTCCCACCTGCACCTACCAGCATCTCCCTCCACCTCCATCCCTCTCCTTCTCCTCCTTCGAGACACACTGCATCCGCCTGTTCTCTCCTCTGGCTCTCAGGGTGGCAGTCATCTACCGCCCACCGGGACCAACCTCCCAGTTCTTTGACCACTTTGCTACCTGGCTTTCTCACTTCCTGTCTTCTAATCTTCCATGCCTAATTCTCGGCGACTTCAACATTCCCATTGACGATCCTTCCGCCCCTGCTGCCTCCAAACTTCTTTCACTCACATCCTCCCTTGGACTCACACAATCCTCCCTCCTCCCTACCCACCGCGATGGTCACGCTATTGACCTTGTCTTCTCCAACCTCTGCTCCATTTCTGAGTTCAACTGTCGCCCTTTCCCCATCTCTGACCACCACCTTCTCTCTTTCAACCTATCTGGACTTCCTAAACACCCTGCTCCCCCACCCCGCACACACACTCGCAGAAATCTACATGCTGTGGACCCCCATCAATTCTCCAACCTACTTCACCACCTCCCTCGTACCTCATCCTTCACCTGCCCTGATGCTGCCACTAATCACTACAACACTACTCTTATCTCTGCTCTAGACACTCTTGCTCCTCTTCGACTCTGTAAGGCCCCACGCCGCCAGCTTCAGCCCTGGCACACCCTCCAGACACGCTACCTGCAAAGATGCTCCCGCACTGCAGAGCGTGCCTGGAGGAAATCCCGCTCTGAAGCTGATTTTGTTCACTTCAAGTTTATTCTCCGGTCATACACCTCTGCCCTCCACTTGGCCAAACAATCCTTCTTCTCATCTCTTATATCTATGCTGTCCTCCAACCCTAAACGGCTCTGGTCCACCTTCAACACCCTCCTCTACCCACCTGCACCTCCCCCCACAGCTGCCTTCAGCGCTCAAGACCTGGCAGACTACTTCCTCAGTAAAACTCTAAATATCAGACGCAACATCCCAACACAAGATAGTTATCTGCCACCTCCACTCCCACAGGTCCCCTCTGCCACCCTCTGCCGCTTCCTCCCAGCCACTGAGGAGGAAGTCAATTCCTTATTGTCCTCCTCACATCTCACCACATGCCCGCTCGACCCCATTCCCTCACATCTAATTCCTCCCCTCTCCTCCTCCCTCACCCCTGCTCTCACACACATCTTCAACCTATCTCTCTCCACTGGCTCCTTTCCATCCGCCTTCAAACACGCGCTAGTTACCCCTTTACTAAAGAAACCATCCCTAGATCCCAACTCTCCATCCAACTACCGCCCTGTATCCCTGCTTCCCTTCACATCAAAGCTCTTAGAAAAACTAGTCTTCAACCGCCTCTCCCTCTTCCTGTCCTCCAATTCCCTACTTGACCCCCTGCAATCTGGCTTCCGTCCCCTACACTCAACTGAAACTGCCCTCACCAAAGTCACCAACGACCTCCTAACTGCTAAAAAACACGGCCACTTTTCTATTCTCATCCTGCTTGACCTCTCGGCTGCTTTTGACACTGTTGACCACCCCCTCCATCTACAGACCCTCAACTCTCTGGGTCTCGGTGACACTGCACTCGCTTGGGTCGAATCCTATTTATCCAACAGGTCCTTCTGTGTGTCCTTTGCTGGTAACTCCTCCTCCTCATTGCCTCTATCTGTTGGTGTACCTCAAGGCTCTGTCCTTGGTCCTCTGCTCTTTTCCATCTACACCTCCTCCCTGGGCAAAATCATCAACAGCTTTGGCTTCAATTACCACCTCTACGCTGATGACACTCAGATCTACCTCTCTACCCCTGATCTCTCTCCCCCTGTCCTTTCAAAAGTCAGTGACTGTTTATCTGGCATCTCCTCCTGGATGGCCTCCCACCACCTAAAGATCAACATGTCGAAGACTGAACTCCTACTTATTCCTCCCTCCAATGCCTCCCCACCTCCTGACTTCTCTATCACGGTGGAGGGTATCACCATTTCCCCATCAAACCAAGTTCGCTGTCTTGGAGTTACACTTGACTCTGCTCTTTCCTTCATCCCCCACATCAAGTCTCTTTCCTCCTCCTGCCGATACCAACTGCGTAATATTTCCAGAATTCGGCCATTTCTTACCGCTGTCGCCACAAAACAACTCATACACGCCCTGGTAATCTCCCGACTCGACTATTGCAATAATCTCTTATCTGGCCTCCCTCTGTCCCGCCTCTCCCCCCTACAATCCATCCTGAACGCCTCTGCCAGACTAATTCACCTCACCCGCCGCTCTGTCTCTGCCTCTCCCCTCTGCGAGTCCCTTCACTGGCTCCCCATTCACTGCAGAATTAAGTTCAAAATCCTTATCCTTACCTACAAAACCCTAACTAACTCAGCTCCCCACTACCTGTCCTCACTAATCACCAAATACACCCCAGCCCGCTCCCTAAGGTCAAACAGTGACCTGCGCCTAGCTTCTCACCGCATCACCTCTTCCCATGATAGACTGCAGGATTTCTCACGCGCAGCCCCCACTCTCTGGAACGCTCTCCCTCGTACTGTCAGACTTTCCCCTAACTTCTCTTCCTTCAAACGCTCCCTTAAAACGTTCCTATTTAGGGAAGCCTACCACCCAACTCACTGACGCAACCATCAATCACTCTCACCTTACAGTCCTCTCCTCCTGTTTCCAACCCCAACCCTCCCAGATTGTGAGTTCCTACGGGAATAGGGCCCTCATCTCCTCCTGTACTGTTTGTCAAATGTTGTTCAATGTATTGTAACCCTGTCTATACTGTGCTTATTGTACAGCGCTGCGGAATATGCTGGTGCTTTATAAATAAAGAATAATAATAATAATAATAATAGCTCGCCCGCCAGCGTCAAGGCACCTCTATAAGGGCGAATCCTAACCAAAATGAAACCACAGGCTGCTACATAGCAAACCATACCTGCTCATGCTGCTTGTCAAACATGAGATAGACTGGTGGGCCTTTATTTATGCTCCCCCAGAAACAGAATCCACTTTGGGATCAAAACAAAGACACGGAGCGGAGTCTTGCACAATCTGTTCTTTCCTAAATTGTAGTTCTGTTTTTAGTTATTAACCCTTTCCATGCGGAGGACGCGCTCAGCGCATTTTGCCGCATGTACACTTCGCTGCGGAGGATGCGCTGAGCGAGTCCTCCCTTTGCAGCGGCGATCGGCCGGGATTCTGGCTGATCGCGGCAGCCCCCCGGGATGTCAGCCCAGCCTCCGGGACCCAGGCGGGCAAAATAGACATCATCGCGACATCATAATGACTTCTACTACCGGCACCCCCCCCCCCTCCAGCAAGGGGAAGGTGCCTGAAGGGGAGGGAGGTCCTTTGGACCTCTCCAAAAAGGCAGGCACTGTTTCAAAGGGCACAGCCTGCCCTTCCAAGCGGAGGCTGTCTTTAACCCCTAGGGGGCTGGATCGCGATATGGTGCCAACAGGCACCGTATCACGATCCCCTCCCGGAGCTGGCCGACATCTTGTATGTCAGCCAAGCTTCCGGGATATCCCCCTGATGATTAACGTCATCACACATTGCACGATGACGTCAGTTCTGGAATTAACCCTTAGCTGTCACCTTTGGTGGAGATAGGGGGTTCCAATTAACCCCCTATCTCCCGATCCGTGGCAGTTAGGGGTTAATATTTGGTATCATTAGAACGACCAGAGCATGGCCTTTCCAATGATACCAAATAATACCATGTAAAATATAAAAAAAATATTAAAAATAAAAATTAAAAAATAGAAAATTAAAGAAAAATAAACTGTTTTTTTGTTTTGTTTTATTAATGCAGAAATATTGTTGTCATTTCATTTATAATGTGAACAATGATGCTGCACTAACAATTTTTTTCTATGGGGGCGTTTGCTAAAAACCACGTAATTTCCCTCCAAAAAAATTTAACGAGTCCCCATTTCTAATTTTTTTAAAAAGCACACCCCATAGAAAATATAACCGCAAAGGCTCGAATTATAAAATGTGAAAAAAAACCACTTTACACAATGTAGATGATTGAAAATTAAATTTATAATACATTTTTTGTTATAATATTCAGGCAGGACGTGACGTATACATATAATAATGACATATTATGAATCTGCCGAGTCTTCCGGAAAGAACGATATATAATATGTCTGGGTTGTATTATAAAATATGACTTCAAATCGCGTTTAAACATGATGAGCAAAACCGGTAATAATTAGCTCAGCACAGAGGCGTGAAATGGCTCAGCAGAGAAAGGGTTAATCATTGTGCTGGATCACTTCCGGAAAACACTATCACCGAGCAGTGAATTTCCCAAGAAATACAGTGCATTAATGTGTGAAAATTGCACGCACTTTATATCAGATGCAGTTGCCATGGTAATCAATGCAATGTTCCTGCTGATGTTTTTCACTTTTAACAATTTGTATGAGAGCCATGACTGCTTTGTTGGTGGCCCATCAATTAGAATATCACATTTATGGGGTAGAGTATAAGATATGACTCCACCAGTTGATCAATGAAGATGATTTGATAAACCTGCCTTTCAACTAATGACCGATAGGCAGAGGACACCACAGCATCAACAACTGCATCTCTCCCCATTAAATGTGTCCAGCAAAAACAGAATTTAGGAAACCTTTAGGGTAAGCTTTTTTGAAAATCCAGAAGGTTCTTCCTTTCCATGAAATTCTCCAAGCAAGGACTGGAAGCAAAAACTGTCCTGGAAGAGGACATGGCCAAGGTGGGATGGGGTGAAGCCTTAAGGAAGGCCTAATGCTTATAGTATACAGGCATTCCGAAGGTGGGGGTTTAACAGGTTGTGGATGGGGTTTTCGATGAGCCATGGGCATAGTCTGGATCTCTGAGCCTACAGCTATTGAAACCCAGCAGGCATTTGCCCGGTGTACCCCATGGCCCGCCAAATCCTGCATCTCACCTATTATTAGCCTACTACTATAGTACCTGTGCGTCATTACTTCAACGAAACTCCTTATCAGAACTATAACTAAAGCAGCTTCTAGGTGGGACACAGCCTTGATTGTAATGGACTAAAACGTATAATCTTTATTATTTGTTTTATTTGTATTGTGTCAATATATACTGTGCAGTGTGAATGCAGGTTACACCAGTTTTTAAAGTAAATTCGACAATTCATTTTTTAAAATAGGTCGCGTATTTTTCAGTTGTATATGCTGTGCCCTTATTATCTTTTTCCTTATTACAGTGATCATTGCCACAGTGGTTGGCATTCTCGCTATTCTCATAATGTGTGGGATCCTGATCATCCTTAAAATGAAAGGTAAACATTTTTGGTTCACAATCACATCCAAGGTCGTTAAAGTTTTTCATTTGACCATTTTGCCTGTAAGTAACACTGTAATGGTGTGAGCACTCAATCCTATGTGAGCGGTCACACTGCTGTGAGCTCTCTGATCCCTCTCTCCCTCTGAGGGGGAGCAGAGGGCTGATTCAGCCATCCAAAAGCAGGTCCCACCCAGACCCTCAGCTCAGGGAGCCCTCAGGTCAGGTTTCATGTGCTTGGACACCTTTGGGAACGAGACTTACCCAATGATATCAAAGCCCTCTTGCATTCAGAGTAGACATGTGCATTCATTTTAGTACTAAAACGATTTAGTCCGAATTTTGGGATAATTTAGTTTAAGTATGACTCCAGAGATAAGAAACTGCCCAGTCCAAAAGAAACGAAAGAAAAATGCATTACATTTTAGTTTCAGTCCTTTTTGTAATATTACATTGATGAGTGAATGAGACCAGCAATGAGCAGAGCAACATCGCAAAGTTACAGAAAAAGTTTGTATGTGTAATCCTTCCTGACTAGGGATGGGCTGGCTGTTCATTCCGAACATGAGTTCGATTCGAACATTGCCCGTTCGGCCATTCGTCGAACTCAGAACATTTCCGTGTGTTCGGCGCATGTTCGCCCACAATGCACCACAATGGACAACAATGCACTTTTCCACTGGCCTGAAGCTTGTAGTTGGCTACAGCCTTGCACCCGACCACAGATCAGGTGCAAGACAGGTGCAAGACTATGCCAATCATGGCTCAGAGTCCTGATTGGGCAAATTTTGCCCAATCATGGGCTCACAGAGCTAAGTCCCGCAGCACACTATATAAGGCTTCCCTGCCTGCAGTCCCAGCGTGTGTGTGTTTGCAAGAGTGAATCAGAGAGGATATTGTTCTGTCAGGGTGTATCAGTGACGTTGTAGGAGATTCCTGGGAATTAGAATCTGTGTTTGCACAGCCTGTTATCAGTGTGTATCAGTGAGTTATACCAGAGTTCAGCAAATTAGAATCTGTCTTGGCACAGCCTTTTATCAATGTGTATCAGAGAGTTATACCAGAGTTCAGCAAATTAGAATCTGTCTTGGCACAGCCAGTCTATCAGGGACAATGTGTATCACGACATATAGCATTGTTCTGGAAAATCTGTATATATTTAATCTAATTCTAGATACCATATAATAACACAGTTTAATCAGAGGCCATCTGTTTATCTATTCAGAGTTGAATCTGTGTCTTGCCAGGTATCAGGGTGTTGCAGCCTGCAGGAGATGAACTGAATCAGAGAGAGAGTAGAGGACATTGGCAGCCTTGCAGGGAAAATATCAGTAAAATTGCTGACTTATAGTAGAGTTCTGTATATCTTTAATCTATATATCACTCACCATGTCTGAAAGACCAAAAAGGACAGGCAGACGCTCCCAGACACAGATAAGAGGGCAAGTAGCCTCTGTGTCGGAAGGCTGTGCCCCTGTTCGTCATGGACATGGTGCATCCTATGCAGGGGCACGCTTGTCCTTTTTAACTGGTGCTGGCCGTCTTAAGCAGCAGCAACATACAGAGGATTTAATGGATTGACTAACCAGGCCATCCTCATCCTCCGAGTCCTCTGTCAGCCAGGCTTGTAGTGGTTTACAGTCCACCTCAGCTGCCAAAGCATCTAATGCAGCCTCCATGTCCACAGCTACTCCTGCCGTAGCCTCACCACCATACACGGAGGAGTCAGCTGAATTGTTTGACTACACTGACAGTGACATGCAGCTTGAGGATGCGCAGCAACTCCAGTGCTCTGATTCAAACTCTGAGGTTGAGCAAGGGGGTATAATCAACCTAGAGGGAGGGGGTGCCAGTGACACACAAATAACTGTCACTCATGTTGCCCCAGCAGCTGCAGCATACTGCCAAGTTGGCTCCAGTGACGAGGATATAGGGGGTGATGACGATGATGAGGTCACTGATTCCACCTGGGTGCCTGATCGAACAGAGGAGTCAAGTGAGGAGGAGGAGGAGTCACAACAAACATGAGGCACAACCTCCTCTATGAGCAACCGTAGGCAGTCCAAGGCATCAGATGTCAGAGCCGCTCAGGTGCAGAGCGCTGTTGTCTCACAGCACACGTCCAGGATCTCTGCTGTCTGGGAGTTCTTCACGACATGTGTAGCAGACTGCAGCATTGCTATTTGTAAGCTATGTCGGAAGAGGATCAAGCGTGGGAAAGACATCGGACACTTGGGTACCACGTGCTTGAGGCGACATATGACCACCTGCCACCCATCCCGTTGGCACAACACTTTGCATAGGTCCTCCTCCTCATCTGTCTCTACCCCCACTATATGTCCTGCCATATCATTGCCTACAACCTCCACTGACAGGGATGATGCTACAGTAATGGGTGTACCAGGTCCTTCCTCAGAATGTGACAGCATCCCATCAGCTGAAGATTTAGGCATTCAGATTACGTTGCCCCAGCTGCTGCAGCATAAGAAAAAATGTAGTCCCAACCATCCCAAAGCACAGCGTCTAAATGCCAGCTTAGCAAAATAACTCACATTACAGCTGCTGCCTTTCCAGCTGGTGGACTCTGCTTCCATGAATTTGCCGTATGTGCTGTACCACAGTGGCAGGTTCCAAAACGCCATTTCTTTTCATGGAAGGCCATTCCAGCACTATATCAGCACGTGGAACACAATGTTATGGAGTCATTGGGAAAGGCAGTCAGCAGAGAGGTGCACATGACTTTAGACATGTGGTCCAGCAAGCATGGACAGGGCCGCTACATTTCCTTCACGGCACACTGGGTAACTCTGCTTGAAGCTGGGAGGGATCCAGGACGGGGCTCTGTGCTGGAGCTTGTTCATCCACCACGCCTCCAGAAAGCTGCATATATGAGGTCTGTCTGCTCCACCACCTCTTCCTCCTCCTCCTCCTCCTCCTCCTTCTCTGTCTCTGGTGAAGTGGCAGGGGCTACGCAATGGCTCAAGCAAAAAGATGCCATGCTGTGCTTGATCTGGTTTGTTTTGGGGACAGGAGCCACACCGGACCAGAAATTCTTTCAGCTCTGCAGGGGCAGGTGCAGAGATTGTTAACACCACGCCAGCTTCAGCTGGGAATGGTAGTCTGTGATAAAGGCAGAAACCTTCTCTCCGCCCTACACAAGGGTAAATTGACGCATGTTCCATGCCTAGCACACATCCTAAATCTGGTGGTACAGCGTCTCCTAACCAGGTACCCAGGGCTGGCAGAGCTTCTCAGCCAGGCCAGAAAAGTCTGCAGCCACTTCAGATGGTCATTCCCAGCAAGTGTTCACCTGACAGAAATTCAAAGAGAATTCGACCTTCCCACAAACCGTCTGATCTGTGACATGCCCACCAGGTGGAACTCGACATTGGCAATGCTGCAGCATCTGCACAAGCAGCAGAGGGCCATCAACGAGTACCTGTGTGTATCCGACAGTGAGTATGGCACAAGGACAGGTTCAGGTCAACTTGTTTTTTTTCCCCGTGCAGTGGCTGATGATCAAGGATTCATGCACTGTACTGTCACCATTTGAGGAGGCAACGAGGATGGTGAGCAGGGACAGTGCATGCATCAGTGACACAATTCCTTTAGTGTTCCTGCTGGAGTGCACTCTGCGGGGAATTATAGATGTGGCACTAGAGGCAGAGCAGTGGGAGGAAGAGGAGGCCTTCCCTAGTGCTCAAGGCCCCAGTCTTTAGGCAGACAGCATTCCTGCAAGTCCTCAGATCAGACAGGAGGAGGATGAGGAAGAGGAGGAATATTTAAGTAGTGGGGGCATTGAAGGTGGGGATTCCTCAAGGGAGGCTTTTGTGTGCCCAGAAACCCAAGGACTAGTACGTGGCTGGGAGGAGGAAGTGCACGATAGGGTCAACCTCATTGACCAGGAAGACTCGGAAGCTAATGCCACCTCCAACCTACGCTGCATGGGCTCCCTTATCCTGCAAAGCCTGCTAAAGTACCCCAGGATTTGTGCTATCAACGAGAGGGATCATTACTGGTTGGCAAGCCTTCTTGATCCACGATACAAGGGTAATGTTGCAGAGCTCATCCTGCCTGCACACAGGGAGGTGTGAGACAGGTTTTGCCTTCTGTGACAGGGCGAGGGCACTCGGCCTTCATCTTTGCCCGAGTACCCTTGTCTAGGGTTTTACGTAACCTAGCATCCACATATTTTGCCACATGAGGTTGTGGGGTCCTCTCTGTGGATTTTGGGTGTTGAAGGTCTTCAGGGCAGAATAATAGGTTTCCCATGGGGTCGTAAATCTACTCCACTTCCGGAGTGGATGAGGGAAATGCGGGGTCAGAAGCCAGAATCTCGTCTTCAGGAGCATGGATTTCTAAGGCATCTACTGCCTCCCCTTCGTCCGACTCCGGATTGGGGTCCTCGCTCAGAGGTTCCTCCTCTATCTCTAGAGTGAATTCTGAAGGTCTTGCACATTTTTGGGGGGTATCCGCCACTAACGCCCGGCCGTTGAGGGCTCTTTTACGTGCAAATGAGTCATGCACAGAATCCATTGGCAGTACTGTGGGGTTGCCAGCCCCTCTGTGGAGATGTTTGGATTTGTGCTCTGACTTTTTGCCTGCAGCACGAGGCAGGGCCGCATCTGGGGGCCTCACCGTGGTGAGTGAACTCCCCTGATCATTATCCACTGATAGTGGGGACATATTGTAAGGTCCTGGAGGCCCTCACCCCCTGGCGCCCCTTTTTGTGCCTTTTACTACATGTCCCCTGCAGATTCCAAAACCCTTGTATAAACAATTCACCTTCCTGATTCTACCGTTCTGGCCCTGGATCCACACCTGCCCTTCATCCTCCCTGATTAGCCCTGCATATAAGGGAGTCCCACCCTCAACCCTGGACTTCCACATTGAAGTTACTGACTGCGTTACCTGTTTACTAAAGCTCCCTGAAACCGCCTGACCATCTCCTGAACTCTCTGCTAAAGACCCCAAGGACCTTCTGCTATTTATCTGGACTCTCATTGCTTCACTCACCGGTAACCCTTCCATCCTGCTCCCCCTCTGCCCCCATCTAAGCCTTGCCGTGTACCGAACCCCCTTGCTGAACCCTGACGACGCCATTGCCTGAACCCTGTCTGATTTCATGCCACTGTGTTTACCTGCAATAAACACTCATTGCTATTCTGAATCTGCCTTCATCACTGCATCCTGGGCTCACAACCCCAACCTGCTACACCCACCGCAGTCAAACCCTTACAGAATGTGGAAGTCCAAAACCTGTGAGCCCGCGGTGATCCATGCCATGGTGAAGAACTTGAAAGGTGCCTTTCTACAGATCCAGCAGTACCTGGACTCCCTGCTTGATTATGTGCAGCAAAACCCAAGGGGCACCTCATCTAAGGTGCGCGTTACTGCTACAGAGGGAGCCAGAGGACCGCTGACCCCAGAAGAAAAGGCAAGGAGGAGGGCGCTAGACCTCTGCTTCTACTGCGGGGGCCCCTTGCATCAAATCTCGGCCTGCCCGCTGCGCCCACCTAATCCAGGTACAAAATGCTTTCATACCCCTGTTCCTGTAAAGCCTGTTTGTACCGAGCCTGCACCTGTCAAAACCACCAGGCTGGTGGTTAAAACAGTACCCACCAAGCCAAAAATAGCTACACCAACGATCAAGCCCACAAAGTCTTCATTGGGGAAGCCGGTGCCTGCCCTGCAGAAAAAGACTTCATCACCCATCAAGCAAGCACCCAAAGAAAGACCCCTATCCCAGCCTACTCCCAAAAGAAGCCAGGTAAGCAAACCTCCTGCACCTAAGCGTGTCCCTGCTCCCAGGGAACCTGAGTCAAGGGCTACCAGACTCTCTGCACCTAGAAACCTGGTTACCCAAGAAGCTTCTTCTGAGGAGTCAGACCAGGAAACCCCTATGCAGAGTGCCGAACCGGAGTCTGACCCTGAAATGCCCATGGAGCAGGAATCCATGGACGCTGAGCCAGCCATGCCAATGGAGATCGAGCCTGGCCTACATCTCATGGCTGGTGTTGTCAGAGATCCTGAATCCAGCCCGCTACCTCCATGCTGCCTATATGCCTCACCATGTCCTTCTGATGACTCTGAGTCAGAAGAGGAAGTTGCTGATGCTGGTTTAGACCCACTCAGACAGACTGCACGCCACACCCAGGGACCCCCAGGTCAGCATAAGGGGTATGTTGGCGTTGCGGCATCTGTTTGTCGCCCGGCTGGAATGACTCACCGTACCACTGTACCTTGCTATCACATGGAGACGGACTACATAACTCCAGCTATCAAAACCATCTTGAGTACACCTTGCCCAAGATCTGCCTTCATTGGTGCCCTCTTCTCCATGTCACCCACCGTTGTTCGGTTGCCCGTTAAACCGAAACCTCAGGAGCTGGAGGCTCACCCATACCTCATTAAATTGGAGGATGAGCAAAAACCTGAGTTCGCTGCCCTGCAACCCGCAGGATCTCAGGACGTCGCTGCCCTGCAACCCGCGGGATCTCAGGACGTCGCTGCCCTGCAACCCGCGGGATCTCAGGACGTCGCTGCCCTGCAACCTGCGGGATCTCAAGAGGTCGCTGCCCTGCAACCTGCAGGATCTCCTGACCTGTCACCGCCATGGGGCCGTCGCCGCCGCCATAAGGCCAAGCCGCTAACTGCCCCGCAAGAGCCGTGCAGTGCCAAGGAGGTCGCCGCCGCAGAGCCGTGCAGTGCCAAGGAGGTTGCCAAGGGTGCTGCCCCACCGGTCCTTTCCACGGGCGCTGCCCCACCGGTCCTTTCCACGGGCGCTGCCCCACCGGTCCTTTCCACGGGCGCTGCCCCACCGGTCCTTTCCATGGGCGCTGCCCCACCGGTCCTTTCCATGGGCGCTGCCCCACCGGTCCTTTCCACGGGCGCTGCCCCACCGGTCCTTTCCATGGGCGCTGCCCCACCGATCCTTTCCATGGGCGCTGCCCCACCGATCCTTTCCATGGGCGCTGCCCCACCGGTCCTTTCCACGGGCGCTGCCCCACCGATCCTTTCCAAGGGCGCTGCCCCGCTGGTCCTTTCCATGGGCACTGCCCCGCCGGTCCTTTCCATGGGCGCTGCCCCGCCTGTCCTTTCCATGGGCGCTGCCCCGCCGGTCCTTTCAGTAAGGGTCACGAATGAACGGGAAAATCATTATAAAGTGAAATAAAGTGTCAGGAGTAACGCTAGTGAAGCAAGCACTAGCGATTCCCACATTTGGAGCCGGGGAGATCATAAAATGGAAGTGCGAAAAAAATCGTAACGAAGGAAGAGTGATACTTATCTTGTTCCCAGCAGCAAGAAAGAGGCCTTAGGATGCAGCCCTGGGTTAATTTATAGAGGAGGGAGGTCGACTGGATTGGCTGATGGAGACTGGGAGGGCTTATGTGATCTTGTTTCCACCTTGTTTACAAGTTTTTCTCAATTCAATATTACTTTACCTTGCTGCTGTGTTAATAAATGCAAGAAAGAAACGCAATAGGAGCCTCTGAGTCTGAGTATTACAATTCTATGCTGCGACGGACGTTATTATGTGCGCAAAAACGGACGTTCACACTGCACTCGTCTGACACAAGCCTAAAATGAGAGAGGGGGTCAGAAGGGATTAATTTTAAACCCTTCCATTTCCCCATCCCATTTTAACCCTATAGTATCCCTTTAAAGACAATTCTACTTAGTGATTTTAAGATCCTTCCTCAAAAAAAACCAACATGTTTTGAGGTCTAACCCATAAAACCTAAATTATGAAGTTTATTTGCTAAATTCCAACACTCAGGGGAAGCAGAAAAAGGTCACCTTGTTGTCACTGACTACTGTACAAGAATGCAATGTAAGTCTTTGTACATACAGGGTACTGTATGAGTAACTGTACTCATTGTATCGGACCATTAGGTCACGTGCAGGCATTATTTCATTATATCTGGCATATATAGAAGCTACACTGTTTACAATGTTATGTCATATCCACAAACAGGCTATTCGACCATATTTATTTATATTCAATCACATTTGTTGCATGCAATGAAAATGTTATTTTTTGTCTGTTTTATATTTCAGACAGTGTTCAAACCAATTCAAGATAAGGGGTTTCAAATCATGCATAAAATATTTATGTAGAGGATGAACAAATAAATTAGAAATTAAACCTGCATGAAATCAGATTTATAGTAAAATTATTTAAAATTAAATTATAAATATTTCTTTGTATATTAAAATGCATTATAAAGCTTATTTATTATAAATTTCAATATGTAATAAAATACATTTATAATACATTTTATTTATTGTATATTTCAATACATAATAAAATGAATGTATAATAAAATTAATTTATTATTCATTTATATATAACTAGTTGTAAAGCCTGCCCAGAGGGCAGTCTATTGTGGATATACTGCCCCTGCTCATGTATACTGCCCCAGCTCGTGGATACTGCCCCAGCTCGTGGATATTGCCCCAGCACGTGGATACTGCCCCAGCACGTGGATACTGCCCCAGCACGTGGATATTGCCCCAGCTCGTGGATATTGCCCCAGCACGTGGATACTGCCCCAGCACGTGGATACTGCCCCAGAACGTGGATACTGCCCCAGCACGTGGATACTGCCCCAGCACGTGGATATTGCCCCAGCACGTGGATATTGCCCCAGCACGTGGATATTGCCCCAGCACGTGGATATTGCCGCAGCACGTGGATATTGCCCCAGCTCGTGGATATTGCCCCAGCACGTGGATTTTGCCCCAGCTCGTGGATACTGCCCCAGCTCGTGGATACTGCCCTAGCACGTGGATATTGCCCCAGCACGTGGATGGATACTGCCCCAGCACGTGGATATTGCCCCAGCTCGTGGATACTGCCCCAGCTCCTGGATATTGCCCCAGCACGTGGATACTGCCCCAGCACGTGGATATTGACCCAGCACGTGGATATTGCCCCAGCATGTGGATATTGCCCCAGCACGTGGATACTGCCCCAGCACGTGAATACTGCCCCAGCACGTGGATACTGCCCCAGCTCGTGGATACTGCCCCAGCACGTGGATACTGCCCAGCACATGGATATTGCCCCAGCACGTGGATTGATACTGCCCCAGCACGTGGATACTGCCCCAGCACGTGGATACTGCCCCAGCACGTGGATGGATACTGCCCCAGCACGTGGATACTGCCCCAGCACGTGGATACTGCCCCAGCATGTGGATATTGCCCCAGCTCGTGGATACTGCCCCAGCACGTGGATACTGCCCAGCACATGGATATTGCCCCAGCACGTGGATATTGACCCAGCACGTGGATATTGCCCCAGCACGTGGATATTGCCCCAGCACGTGGATACTGCCCCAGCAAGTGGATACAGCCCCAGCACGTGGATACTGCCCCAGCACGTGGATATTGCCCCAGCTCGTGGATACTGCCCCAGCACGTGGATACTGCCCAGCACATGGATATTGCCCCAGCACGTGGATTGATACTGCCCCAGCACGTGGATACTGCCCCAGCACGTGGATACTGCCCCAGCTCGTGGATACTGCCCCAGCACGTGGATGGATACTGCCCCAGCACGTGGATACTGCCCCAGCACGTGGATACTGCCCAAGCACGTGGATACTGCCCCAGCACGTGGATATTGCCCCAGCTCGTGGATACTGCCCCAGCACGTGGATACTGCCCCAGCACGTGGATACTGCCCCAGCTCGTGGATACTGCCCAGCACATGGATACTGCCCAAGCACGTGGATACTGCCCAAGCACGTGGATACTGCCCCAGCTCGTGGATATCGCCCCAGCACGTGGATACTGCCCCAGCACGTGGATACTGCCCCAGCACGTGGATACTGCCCCAGCTCGTGGATACTGCCCAGCACATGGATACTGCCCAAGCACGTGGATACTGCCCAAGCACGTGGATACTGCCCCAGCTCGTGGATATCGCCCCAGCACGTGGATACTGCCCCAGCTCGTGGATATCGCCCCAGCTCGTGGATATAGCCCCCCCGCTCGTGGATATGGCCCCCCCGCTCGTGGATATACTCACCTACATCGGCCCTCCAGCGATGGCGGTCCCGCTTCCAGCATCCTCTCTCGCTCCGTTGGTCGCCGGGATGACGTCACGAAAGCCTTTGACCCCCGGGGTCAAAGGCTTTCGTGACGTCATTCCGGCGAACAACGGAGCGAGAGAGGACGCTGGAAGCGGGACCGCCATCGCTGGAGGAGCTAAGGGCCGATGTAGGTGAGTATGTGTAGGCAACATCCCCCTACATTGGCCCGGAGCCTCAGCGGTGGCTGTCGTAGGCTGCTCGGCCGGCCTCCAGGCTTAGGCGAGCCCCCGGCTCGGCTGGGCCTGTAGGCCCAAGCCAAGCCGGGGGCTCGCCTGAGCCTGGAGGCCGGCCGAGCAGCCTGCGACAGCCGGAGGACAGTCACCGCTGGAGCTCAGGGCTAATGTAGGTGAGTATGTGCTCTCCACACCCACCCTGCTTACTCGGCCGGTATCCAAGCTTAGGTGAGCATGGAGGCCGGTCGAGTTGCATGCTCAAACGTCCTCCAGGCTTAGCGGAGTCCCCGGCTCGGCTGGGCCTCTAGGCCCAAGCCAAGCCGGGGGCTCGCCTGAGCCTGGATGCCGACCAAGCTTAGGCGAGCCCCCGGCTTGGCGTGGGCCTAGAGGCCCAGCCGAGCCGGGGACTCGCCTGAGCCTGGAGGACGCCCGAGCATGCAACTCGACCGGCCTCCATGCTCAGGCGAGTCCCCGGCTCGGCAGGGCCTCTAGGCCCAAGCCAAGCCGGGGGCTCGCCTAAGCTTGGATACCGGCCGAGCAAGCAGGGTGTGTGTGTGTAGAGCACATACTCACCTACATCGGCCTCGAGTCCTCCACCGGTTCCACACATACTCACCGACATCGGCCCTTAGCTCCTCCAGCGATGGCGGTCCCGCTTGCAGCATCCTCTCTCTCTCCGTTGCTCGCCAGGATGACGTCACGAAAGCCTTTGACCCCCCGGGGTCAAAGGCTTTCGTGACGTCATTCCGGCGAGCAACGGAGAGAGGATGCTGCAAGCGGGACCGCCATCGCTGGAGGAGCTAAGGGCCGATGTCGGTGAGTATGTGTTAGGCAACATCGGCCCTGAGCTCCAGCGGTGACCTCCTCCGGCCGAGCAGGCTGCTCGGCCGGCCTCTACGCTTAGGCGAGTCCCCGGCTCGGCTGGGCCTGTAGGCCCAAGCCAAGCCGGGGGCTCGCCTAAGCCTAGAGGCCCGCCGAGCAGCCAGCGGCAGCTGGAGGAGGTCTCCGCTGGAGCTCAGGGCCGATTTTGGGGTGTATTTTTTGGGAACTTCGGCCCCGATCCTCCAGCGGTGACCTTCTCCGGCTGCCGCTGGCTGCTCGGCGGGCCTCTAGGCTTAGGCGAGTCCCCGGCTCGGCTGGGCCTGTAGGCCCAAACCGAGCCGGGGGCTCGCCTAAGCCTAGAGGCCCGCCGAGCAGCCAGCGGCAGCCGGAGGAGGTCTCCGCTGGAGCTCAGGGCCGATTTTGGGGTGTGTTTGTTTGGGAACTTCGGCCCCGATCCTCCAGCGGTGACCTTCTCCGGCTGCTGCTGGCTGCTCGGCGGCCCTCTAGGCTTAGGCGAGTCCCCGGCTCGGCTGGGCCTGTAGGCCCAACCGAGCCGGGGGCTCGCCTAAGCCTAGAGGGCCGCCGAGCAGCCAGCGGCAGCCGGAGGAGGTCTCCGCTGGAGCTCAGGGCCGATTTTGGGGTGTGTTTGTTTGGGAACTTCGGCCCCGATCCTCCAGCGGTGACCTTCTCGGCTGCCGCTGGCTGCTCGGCGGGCCTCTAGGCTTAGGCGAGTCCCCGGCTCGGCTGGGCCTGTAGGCCCAAACCGAGCCGGGGGCTCGCCTGAGCCTGGAGGCCCGCCGGCAGCCGGAGGACGGTCACCGCTGGAGGATCGGGGCATCTGGCCGTGTAAACACACGGGTAGCTGCGCGCGGCTCGTGCCGTTTTTTTTTTTTTTTTTTTTTTCACGCGGCCGGCACACGCAGCTACCTGTGTGTTCTAACGGCCGCTTTCAAATGTCCGTCGCGCATGCGCAGTAGGGTTTTGGCGACGGACAGTTTTTAGCTTATCCTTTTATAGTATAGATAAAATGCATTAATAATTAAATGTATTTATTATAGATTTCAAAACGTCAAATAATGTGCACAATTGCGCCTTTAACCTATTTTTACGTTTTATTGCACATACAATTAATTTTATTAACCACTTCGCTGCGGAGGACGCGCTCAGCGCGTCCTGCCGCAGGAAGGGTTGGCTGCGGAGGACGCGCTGAGCGCGTCCTCCCGAAGCAGCCTGCAATCAGCCGGATTCCAGCTGATCGCTGTGCCCCCCGGTGCGGGCTGACATCTTGGATGTCATCCCGTCACTCTGGGACCGCCGCGGGCACAATAGATGTCATCGCGCCACCGCGATGACATCTATTTCAGGCGCCCCCCCCCGCGTGTGCGGAGGAGCGCCTGAAAGGGAGGGGGGAGGTCCTTCGGACCTCTCTCCCTCCCGATCGCGGGGGTCCTGAGCTTAATGCCAGGCACCGTTTGGAAGGGCACAGCCTGCCCTTCCAAACGGTGGCTGTCATTAACCCCTGGGGAACCGGATCACGAATCGGCGCTGAAAAGCGCCGGCTCGTGATCCTTTCCCGGAGCTGGCCGACATCTTGGATGTCAGCCAAGCCTCCGGGAGCTCCCCCTGAGGACTGGCGTCATCCTGCATAGTACGATGACGCCAGTCCTGGAGTTAACCCCTAACTGCCACCAACGGTGGAGATAGGGAGTTCCAATGAACCCCCTATCTCCCGATCCGTGGCAGCTAGGGGTTAAAATTTGGTACTGTTGGATCGGCCAGAGCATGGCTGTTCCAACGATATCAAACACGACTGTGAAAAAAGCTTTTAAAAAAATTAAAAATAAAAATAAAAAAATATTTTAAAAAAAAATTTATAAAAAAAAATAAACAAGTTTTTTTTCTTTTTTTTGGTTCGTTAATGCAGCAATATTGTTCCCATTTCAATTATAATGTGAACAATGATGCTGCACTAACGATTTTTGTATGCGGTGCGGTTGTTAAAAATCGCGTAATTTTCCCCAAAAACAAATGTAACGAGACCCCATTTCAATTTTTTTTTAACAAGCGCGCCCCATACAAAATATAACCGCAATTGCTCGCATGTTAAAATGTGAAAAAAATACACTTTACACGTTGTAAATTATTGAAAATTCATATTTTATTGCATTGTTTGTTATAATATACAGACAGGACATGACGTATACATATAATAATGACATATTATGAATCTGCCGAGTCTGACGGAAAGAACGATATATAATATGTCTGGGTTATATACTAAAATAAGCCTTTAAAACACGTTTAAACATGATGAGCAAAACCAGTAAAAATGAGCTCAGCACAGGGGCGGGAAATGCCTCAGCAGCGAAAGGGTTAAATGTTTTAATGAATGTGGAGTATTTGTGTAAAGTCCTCCTGGACATTGAAGTATATTTTTCATACTACAGATGTGTGTTAATGCAGGGGAGTGTAAGCAAATGTTAAAAGAGATAAAATAGAAGCTTTTCCTTTTTATTACAAGTACTATGTGTTTCATATGTAATCATTTATCTGTTATTTTCAGGTTTAATCTGTACGAAGACAGAAAATGAGTAAGTTGCTATGCTCAGTAAATTCACTCGCTTTTGCAATATTTAAACGCACACATTAGCATGTTGAATCCATATTTCCATTTGTTTTTAAGGTAGGACTAGTGTGGCCCCCGTGGAGAAAATAAATTCACTGTCCCTCTGTAATGATGCAAAAACAAGCTGTAAATAGCAGCCTCGAGCCTCACTGTAGCAGAACATTCAAACACTTTGCTGCTGCATAACAATAACCGGGATTTGGCAGAATAAAGGGAGAGCTGTGGGGTCAATCACTGCTGTACATGGATAAGATTCAGGGGGTTATAATGATTGAAAATCCCTGTACAGCACAGATACAAGGTGTTGCTGTAATTTCAATACACAGTCATTATGCAGCACATACAGATACAAGGTGTTGCTGTAATTTCCATACACAGGCATTATGCAGCACATACAGATACAAGGTGTTACTGTAATTGCCATACGCAGGCATGCACATACAGATACAAGGTGTTGCTGTAATTACCATAGCCAGGCATTGTCCAGCACATACAGATACAAGGTGTTACTGTAATTGTCATTCACAGGCATTATGCAGCACATACAGATACAAGGTGTTGCTGTAATTTTCATACACAGACATTATGCAGCACATACAGATACAAGGTGTTGCTGTAATTTCCATACACAGTCATTATGCAGCACATACAGATACAAGGCATTGCTGTAATTGCCATACACAGGCATTATGCAGCACATACAGATACAAGGTGTTACTGTAATTGTCATACACAGGCATGCACATACAGATACAAGGTGTTGCTGTAATTGCCATTCACAGGCATTATGCAGCACATACAGATACAAGGTGTTGCTGTAATTTTCATACACAGACATTATGCAGCACATACAGATACAAGGTGTTGCTGTAATTTCCATACACAGTCATTATGCAGCACATACAGATACAAGGCATTGCTGTAATTGCCATACACAGGCATTATGCAGCACATACAGATACAAGGTGTTACTGTAATTGTCATACACAGGCATGCACATACAGATACAAGGTGTTGCTGTAATTGCCATTCACAGGCATTATGCAGCACATACAGATACAAGGTGTTACTGTAATTGTCATACACAGGCATGCACATACAGATACAAGGTGTTGCTGTAATTACCATAGCCAGGCATTGTCCAGCACATACAGATACAAGGTGTTACTGTAATTGTCATTCACAGGCATTATGCAGCACATACAGATACAAGGTGTTGCTGTAATTTTCATACACAGTCATTATGCAGCACATACAGATACAAGGCATTGCTGTAATTGCCATACACAGGCATTATGCAGCACATACAGATACAAGGTGTTACTGTAATTGCCATACACAGTCATTATGCAGCACATACAGATACAAGCAGGGTTATTCAAAGAGATCCGAATTGCTTGAGAAAGGTAACCGAACGCCGAAAATCAGCGTTCGGTTACCTTTCTTGGCCATTCGGCTATCCAGAGAGCAGGCAATTCGCCAAATCCTGGCGAATTGGCTGCTCATACGGTAGCTGTTCGGTGCCTGTTCGAGGGCAGTGAAATCCCCATGAAAAAGCACTGCTTCGTCTATTCAGATAACACAAACCAGCAGTGAAAGGTTCCCGAAATGCCCTGCCATTCGGTGGTTTCATTCGACAGGTTTATTCAGGCGAATTCCATAGGATTCAATGTTAAAAATATTCCCGTTTTAATTCAATATCTAATAAACCATTCATTATAAAATTCTTCAGTAAAGAGTCTCTTTATAGATTTTTTTAGGATATTAAGCATTTTTGTGTTTTTTTTTTTTGTTTTTTTTAACCACTTGGATGCTGAGGACGCGCTCAGCGCGTCCTCAGCATTCCCGCTGGTATGCGGAGGACGCGCTGAGCGCGTCCTCCCATTGGGGTCAGCGTTCGGCCGGGTTCCGGCCGATCGCTGGCCCCTCCGGTGCGGGCTGACATCCTGGATGTCAGCCCGGCATCCGGAACAGCAGCCGCCGGAATTTGGTGTCGTCGCGGCAGCGCGATGACACCAAATTCAGGCGCCCCCCCCGCATGTGCGGAGGAGGCGCCTGAAAGGGAGGGGGGGAGGTCCTTCGGACCTCTCTCCCTCCCGATCGGCGGCTCTGCGGGGGTTAACCCAGGCATCATTTGGAAGGGCACAGCCTGCCCTTCCAAATGATGCCTGGCATTAACCCCTGGGGAGCTGGATCGCGAATCGGCGCTGAAAAGCGCCGGTTCGCGATCCTTTCCCGGAGCTGGCCGACATCTTGGATGTCGGCCAAGCCTCCGGGAACTCCCCCTGAGGACTGGCGTCATCGTGCTACGCACGATGACGCCAGTCCTAGAGTTAACCCTTAACTGCCACCAACGGTGGAGATAAGGGAGTTCATTGGAACTCCCATCTCCCGATCCGTGGCAGTTAGGGGTTAAATTTTGGTATGGTTGGATCGGCCAGAGCATGGCCGTTCCAACGATACCAAACATGAAAGTGAAAAAAGTTGTAAAAAAAAAAAAAAATGAAAAATAAAAATAAATACAAAAAAAAATTATACAAAAAAAAATAAACACTTTTTTTATTTTTTTTGGTTTGTTAATGCAGCAATATTGTTCCCATTTCAATTATAATGTGAACAATGATGCTGCACTAACGATTTTTGTATGCGGTGCGTTTGTTAAAAATAGTGTAATTTTCCCCAAAAAAAAATGTAACGAGACCCCATCTCTAATTTTTTTAACAAGCGCACCCCATACAAAATATAACCGCAATTGCTCGCATGTTAAAATGTGAAAAAAAACACTTTACACATAGTAAATTATTGAAAATACATATTTTATTGCATTTTTTGTTATAATATACAGACATGACATAACGTATACATATAATAATGACATATTATGAATCTACCGAGTCTGACGGAAAGAACGATATATAATATGTCTGGGTCATATACTAAAATAAGCCTTCAAAACACGTTTAAACATGATGCGCAAAACAGGTAAAAATGACCTCAGCACAGGGGCGGGAAAAGCCTCAGCAGCGAAAGGGTTAAATTCTGATTTTTTTTTTTTAACTTTACTTCTTTTTCTGTAACAGCCCTTTTTATTATCATTCCCTGGACCTCATATGTAAATTTCAGACATTTTCGTTAAGTAGTTTCTTTGCAAACAGCGTTTCACTTTTCAATCATTCATGCAAACTGTTTTCCTAATTTATTCACTGCCTTGTTCTGCGGTGAGTGTGATCGCCTCCTGCTTTGTTTTTTTCCGGTGTCCTCGGCGGGTTAATCCAGTTGTTTTTGCAGGTTTTCAGCGTGCATTCGCCGGGTGTTCGGCAGTTTTTCGCCAGCTTTTCGTCAGCTTTTCCCTGCACTTCGACAGCCCTGTGGAGCTTGCTGAATACACCGCAGGGTGGCCGAAATGGGAAAGCCGATTCGCACCGAATTAAAGAGAACGAAAAATCACCGAACGTGCGGTGACTTTTCGAATCTCTTTGAATTACCCTGAAGGTGTTGCTGTAATTGTCAAACACAAACATTATGCAGCTCATACAGATACAAGGTGCAGCACATTTACTGCATCTGATACAAAGGCCAATTTTGCCTGTATACTAATAATGCAGACCCAATGTGGCATTGTGCCAGATAAGGGACGCCATCTAGAGTTCAAAACCTGTCATTCCAACAATATTTCTGTAAAGGATAAACTAATACATGAAAAATTAAAAACAAGTAAATTTAAGATATTTTCATTTTTATCTATAAAAACAATTCCTGTGCTAAAACAAAAGGGTTTTGGTAGTGAAGGGGCTAATTATAACACATCAATGCTTCCTTTTAATACACAAAACATAACTAGCTCATTATTTTCTTCTTCTCTACAAGATGGCCAGATATCTGAGCACTCTGCTTCTCTATCACACGATGCACAGCGATAAACTGCCGCTATGTTGTCTGTAAAACACATAGCTTTCCTGTTGTCAGTATCCTCTCTATAAGATATAGAGCTATCTGTCACTATCTATTGGTAAACTACAAAAGGGTATGGATGAGCCGAATACCCCCGAGTTCGGTTCGCATTCGAACTCGAACTTTCCAAATGTTCGAATTCGAACTCGTACTCGAACACAAACTCAATACAAGTCAATGGGACTCAAAGTTCGATTTTTAGAGTGCCCTCCAAGAGGGCATATATGCTAGATATTTGCCATAAAATGTGTATGGGGGTCTGGGTAGTGCCCTGGGGGACAGGAAACAAGGACAAAAAGTTTTAAAAAAAACTTTTTTAAAGGGACAGTGAGTTTTCCCTGAAATAAGGATTAAAAATAAAAATGAAAAATTCCTTCAAATATCGTGCCTAGGAGGTCCCCATAACCTGCCCGTGAAGTGGCGGATTTCTAGGATGTATAGAAACACTAAAAAACAAAAAAATGACGTTTCAAATGACGGTAAATGCTTTTTCCTTTAATCTATCCATAAACAACTGCTTGGGGCGGCAGCCTGTATGAAAAGACATTTTAGGACGCGCAGAAAAAGTTTAGTGATTTTTTTGGCTAAATTATGGTGAAACTTATGCAGGCTTTGGATGAAAGTAACAATAGGTGCTATAAAATTGGGCTTTTAGCGTCGGCAACAGTGCCGTCACACCGTAACCCCTCTGAGGATATGAATCTGGTACAGTAGTCAGTGGCAGTGCACCCAGATATTGTGCTTTTGGTGCCAGGCCAGCAAGTGCATTCATACAGTAACCCCTCTGTGGTATTAAGGAAGAGTGCAGGGGTGGACCATGCGGTCAGGGCCTGTGCTAGACTATTTTGCGCCCTAGGCAAGACAAGCTAATTGCACCCCCCAAAGAAAAAAAAAAAACAACACAACAAGAAACTGCTAAATTTCTTTTTATTTAAGAATAAAGTTTGAAAAGCACCAATAGTAAAGGTAAAATAAATATAAATAAACCAATGGTATTAAACCATTTTAAATTAACTCTATTAGCCCCTTTGCTGTGGAGGACGCGCTCAGCGCGTCCACCCGCAGGTAACGTTCCTTGCGGAGGACGTGCTGAGCGCGTCCTCCCTTTGGGGCCAACGATCGGCCAGGTTCCGGTCGATCGCTGTGCCCCCGGTGCGGGCTGACATCGTCGATGTCAGCCCAGCACCAGGAACCGCCGCCGGGCTAATTAGATGTCATCGCGGCGGCACGATGACATCTAATTCAGGTGCCCCCCCGCATGTGCGGAGGAGGCGCCTGAAAGGGAGGGGGGGAGGTTCTTCGGACCTCTCTCCCTCCCGATCGCCGGCATTGCGGGGGTTAATCCAGGCACCATTTGGAAGGGCACAGCCTGCCCTTCCTAGCGGTACCTGGAATTAACCCCATGGGGGCTGGATCACGAATCGGCGCCGAAAAGCGCCGGTTCGTGATCCTTTCCCGGAGCTGGCCGACATCTTGGATGTCGGCCAAGCTTCCGGGAATGCCCCCTGAGGACTGGCATCATCATGCATAGCACGATGACTCCAGTCCTGGAGTTAAGCCCCTAACTGCCACCAATGGTGGAGATAGGTGGTTCATTGGAACACCCTATCTCCCGATCCATTGCAGTTAGGGGTTAATGTTTGATATTGTTGGATCGGCCAGAGCATGGCCGTTCCAACGATACCAAACATGAGTATGAAAAAAGTTTTTTAAAAAAAATAAAAATAAATTAAAAAAATATTTTTTTTTCCCTTTTTTTTGGTTCGTTAATGCAGCAATATTGTTCCCATCTCAATTATAATGTGAACAATGATGCTGCACTAACGATTTTTGTATGCAGTGCGTTTGTTAAAAATCGCGTAATTTTCCTCCAAAAAAAATGTAACGAGACCCCATCTCTAATTTTTTTAACAAGCGCACCCCATACAAAATATAACCGCAATTGCTCGCATGTTAAAATGTGAAAAAAAAACACTTTACACGTTGTAAATTATTGAAAATTCATTTTATTGCATTTTTTGTTATAATATACAGACAGGTCATGACGTATACATATAATAATGACATATTATTAATCTGCCGAGTCTGACGGAAAGAACGATATATAATATGTCTGGGTCATATACTAAAATAAGCCTTCAAAACACATTTAAACATGATGAGCAAAACCGTTAAAAATGACCTCAGCACAGAGGCGGGAAAAGCCTCAGCAGCGAAAGGGTTAAACAAATTAAAATTAACTGTATTGAACAAATATAAATTAACGGAAAAAAAATATAAGAGTTGTCACGTAAGTTTCAATTTCAGACACATCAAAATTTCACTTTGCGTGCCTTATCCTTTGCAAATTTTCATCATGCGTATATATATATTGCCCAGGCCAGCTCACATCATGCGTATATATATATTGCCCAGGCCAGCTCACATCATACGTATATATATTGCCCAGGCCAGCTCACATCATACGTATATATATTGCGCAGGCCTGCTCACATCATGCGTATATATATATTGCCCAGGCCAGCTCACATCATACGTATATATATATTGCCCAGGCCAGCTCACATCATACGTATATATATTGCCCAGGCCAGCTCACATCATGCATATATATATTGCCCAGGCCAGCTCACATAATGCATATATATATTGCCCAGGCCAGCACACATCATGCGTATATATATTGCACAGGACCAGGCCAGCTCACATCATGCGTATATATATATTGCCCAGGCTAGCTCACATCATGCGTATATATATTGCCCAGGCCAGCTCACATCATGCATATATATATATTGCCCAGGCCAGCTCACATCATGCGTATATATATTGCCCAGGCCAGCTCACATAATGCATATATATATATATATATATATATATATTGCCCAGACTAGCTCACATCATGCGTATATATATTGCCCATGCCAGCTCACATAATGCGTATATATATATATTGCCCAGGCCAGTGCACATCATGCATTTATATATTGCCCAGGCTCAAGCCAGCTCACATCATGCGTATATATATTGCCCAGGCTAGCTCGCATCATGCGTATATATATTACCCAGGCCAGCTCACATCATGCATATATATATTGCCCAGGCCAGCTCACATCATGCGTATATATATATTGCCCAGGCCAGCTCACATCATGTGTATATATATATATTGCCCAGGCTAGCTCACATCATGCATATATATATTGCCCAGGCCAATCCCCTGATGGAGATAGGGTGTTCATTTGAACCCCGATATCTCCAGGCAGCTAGGGGGTCATGGAGGGTGTCAATCGAAAGGCCTGAGCATGGCCTTTCGAATGATACCCAACATGACCAGGTATAAAGTAAAAAAAAGAAAAAAGAAAATAAAAATATGTATTTTTTTGTGTGTTATTTTTATTAATGCAGCAATATTGTTCACATTTCAATTATAATGTGAACGATGATGCACTAATGATTTTTTTCTATGGGGTGTGTTTGCTATAAATCACGTAATTCCCCCCACAAAATGTAGTCCCCAACAAAGTCCCCATTTCTAATTTTTGTACAAGCGCACCCCATAGAAAACATAACCACAAACGCTCATGTGCTAAAATGTGAAAAAAAACACTTTACACACTGCAGATGATTAAAAATTAAATTTTTATTGCATTTTTTGTCATAATATACAGGCAGGACATGACGTATACATATAAAAATGAAATATTATGAATCTGCGGAGTCTGCCGGAAAGAACGATATCTAATATGTCTGGGTTATTTAATAAAATGTGGCTTCAAATCGCGTTTAAACATGATGAGCGAAAGCGGGTAAAATGAGCTGAGCGCACAGCAGTGAAATGCAGCATATTAGAGGAAGATTTAGTAGAGAAATTAACACTTCTTAGAAGCAGACACCACACCTTCAGTATAGTCTACAAACATACAATGTATCAAATTCATTAGACCAGACTAAAAACACCTGTTGTTTACCATTTGAGAACACAGGTGTCACGGATCCCTCTGACTAACAAAATAGTGGTCCCTTTACGTAGACCGCTCTCTACCCTTCCGATCCTTGAATGGTCGGCAAAACTAGATAGACAAGTAACCAGACAATAGATAAACAAGGGATAACACCAGACAGAGGTATAGAATAGAGTATTGTCACGAATCCCTCTGACTGCCAAGATAGTGGTCCCTTTTCGTAGACCGCTCTCTACCCTTCCGATCCTTGAATGGTCGGTAAAGCTAGATAGATAATTAATCAGGCAATAGATAAACAAAGGGAAACACCAGACAGAGGTACAGACTAGAGTATATGTTCTCCCTAGGACCTTAGTTATAACAGAGGTAATCTGATGTGTGCTTAGGGTGCCACATAGACTGACCTCGGTACCAACGTTAAGGGCAGAACCAAGAGCAGAGTAAATGCCAATACCAGGGGTTATACACAGAATGGTTCGTTTGCCAATGCTAGGGGTCATACACAGAATGGTTCGTTTGCCAATGCCAGGGGTCATACACAGAATGGTTCGCTTGCCAATGCCAGGAGTCATACACAGAATGGTTCGTTTGCCAATGCCAGGAGTCATACACAGAATGGTTCGTTTGCCAATGCCAGGGGTCATACACAGAATGGTTCGCTTGCCAATGCCAGGAGTCATACACAGAATGGTTCGTTTGCCAATGCCAGGAGTCATACACAGAATGGTTATTTCCAGAAGCAAGGTCAGACACAGATTTATAGCCAAAAACACAAGAGCTCTGCGGGAAGTGAATACCACGTCAGGGCACCGGCGAACTAGTGAAGCCGGGTTTTAAACCCGGCGGTTCCGCGTCACAACGCCAGGCTCCGCCCCCCGGCGTCCCACGTGAGCGCACCCGGTAGCGTTATCATTCGGCGCCTGGCCAGCGAGCAGCGAGGAATCTGCTGCCAGGCGCCCCAGTACCGGCCCATCCGTGACAACAGGTCATTTAGAGGTGAGAATCTTTGTACACATTAGTTTTTAATTCAATATCTAATAAACTGTTGCTTATAATATTCTGCAGCAAAGAGTCTCTTTATTTCTAGATTTTTTAGTATTTTTTAAAGCATTTTTTATACTTTTTTCGAAATTTTTATTTTTTTTGCAAACTCGAACCGAACATGCCAAAAAGTTCGAAGTTCGCGAACTTAAGAACAGCCAAAGTTTGAATCGAACTCCGAACTGATCGAACCGAACAGCTCATCCCTACAAGGGCAGCTGTGGTCAGGTGGTATCAGTTATCAGATTCTACTGGAATTTTCTCACTTTTTTCTATAGAATGCTTTCTACGAGCTACATTTCAATTTGATAGATTCCTTAACCCCATTCACTACCAGGGTCAAGTAAACCTGATGTTTAAAAGCTCCTGCAGGTAAACAAAATCGAGTAAACTTGATTCGGTTATATCCTAGAGCAATGCAAAGGAATTTAATTTCTTCCAACATGATTCATATAGAAATGGACCACTAACATTTCAGGTCTTTGGAGACATCATCCAAGGTGTTGTAGCAGCTTTAACCGCTTGGAGACCGATTTTTTTGTTTGTTTCCTTCCTTCATTTACAGAATCGCACATTCCCACCAGTATTATGATACATGCTGTAGCACTTTTTGGCCTGTCAAGTAAGCGTATTGCCTCTAAAATGTATTATGTAAAGGGTACATTAATTTTTACAAGGCTGCCAATGGAAAATTGTTTTCCAAAAACTCCTGCAAGTGATTTTATGGTTAGGTAGTTTTTAACAGTTACGTAGTGAGGGGGTTAATTGATTATGTATTCTCACCCAACTTCATTCTGTGTTGGATTACATATAGTAGTTTCTATTTTTGCATTCACTTGTTTTTATAAAATGTTTTGAAATCTGCAAAAGGTGTATTACCACTAGGGGTGAGCCCAACACTCCCCGAGTTCGGTTCGAGCCCGAACCCGAACTTCCCATTTGTTCGGGACCGAACCCGAACCCGAACTCGAACCCCATGCAAGTCAATGGGGCTGAAAATTTGGTTTTTTAGAGTGCCCTCCAAGAGGGCATATATGGTACATATTTGACATAAAAGGTGTATGGGGGTCCGGGTAGTGCCCTGGGGGACAGGAAACAAGGACAAAAGGTAAAAAAAAAACTTTTTAAAAGGGACAGTGAGTTTTCCATGAAATAAGGGTTAAAAATAAAAACCAAAAATTACTTCAAATATCATGCCTAGGAGGTCTCCATCAAATGCCCGTGAAGTGGTGGATTTCTAGGATGTATAGAAACACTTAAAAACAAAAAAAATGTTGTTTCATATGACGGTAAATGCTTTTTTAATCTATCCATAAACAACTGCTTGGGGCGGCAGCCTGTATGAAAAGACATTTTAGGACGCACAGAAAAAGTTTAGTGATTTTTTTGGCTAAATTATTGTGAAACTTATGCAGGCTTTGGATGAAAGTAACAATAGGTGCTTTAAAACTGGGCTTTTAGCGTCGGCAACAGTGCCGTCACACCGTAACTCCTCTGAGGATATGAATCTGATACAGGCGGCAGTGGCAGTACACCCAGATATTGTGCCTTTAATGCCAGGCCAGCAAGTATCATCATACAGTAACCCCTCTGTGTTATTGTGGAAGAGTGCAGGGGTGAACCTTGCGGTCCTATATTAAAAAGATATGCATCTGGTTACGGCGTCAGTGCACCCAGATATTCTGCCTTTGGTGCAAGACTGCCAGGGCAGCAAGTATCATCATACAGTAACCCCTCTGTGGTATGGTGGAAGAGTGCAGGGGTGGACCATGTGGTCCTATAGTGAAAAGATTTTTGATCTGGTAATGGGTGTCAGTGCACCCAGATATTGTGCCTTTAATGCCAGGCCAGCAGGTATCATCATACAGTAACCCCTCTGTGTTATTGTGGAAGAGTGCAGGGTTGGACCCTGCGGTTCAAAAAGATAAAATGATATAAATCTGGCACAGGCATCAGTGCAGCCAAATATTGTGCCTTTCATGGCAGCAAGTGCCTTCACACCGTAACCCTTTTGTGGTATTGTGGAAGAGTTCAGTGCTGGAGGTTTTGTGAATGCAGAAGAGGACATCCCCTATCTATTCCATTACTTCAGCATCAGGGGATTGATAGCTGCTGATCCAGGACTGATTCATTTTTATAAATGTCAGCTGGTCTACAGAGTCGGTGGACAGACGCACTCTTTTGTCTGTGACAAAACCTCCAGCGGCACTGAACGTCCTTTTGGAAAGCACGCTAGATGAAGGGCAACCTAGTAGCTGCATAGCATATTGGCTAAGTTCTGGCCAGTGATCCAATCTCAACACCCAGTAAGCCAGTGGATCATCTGCTGGAAAGGTATCCAGGTCTGCCCTTGCCCCTAGGTAGTCCTGCACCATATGGTGAAGACGCTGGCAATGGGTGCCTACATTTGACGTCCTTGGGCAGCCTCAGAAGCACGTGTGTCAGCACTTGGTAATCTACCAGTGCCTGGAAAGGTGTTACACAAGTGTCGCTTTAGAGTGTCCTCAATTTTTTTCATCCTGTGCTCCCTCTGTGCAGGCAGGATGAGCTCTGCAACTTTCCCCTTGTATCATGGATCAAGAAGGGTTGCCAACCAGTAATGATCCCTCTCCTTGATAGCACGAATCCTGGGGTCCTTTAGCAGGCTTTGCATCATTAGGGAGCCCATGCAGCGTAGGTTGGAGGTGGCATTAGCTGCCGAGTCTTCCTGGTCAATGAGGATGACCGAATCGTGTACTTCCTCCTCCCAGCCACGCACAAGCCCCTTGTTTCTGGGCACACAAAACCCTCCCTTGAGGAATCTACACTTTCAATGCCCCCACTACTTAAATAGTCCTCCTCATCCTCCTCCTTTCTGATCTGAGTAGGACCCGCTGGAATGCTGTCTGCGGAAAGACTGGGGCCTTGAGAGCTAGGGAAGGCCTCCTCTTCCTCCCGCTGCTCTGCCTCTAGAGCCACATCTATAATTCCCCGCAGAGTGTGCTCCAGCAGGAACACTAAAGGAATTGTGTCACTGATGCATGCACTGTCCCTGCTCACCATCCTCGTTGCCTCCTCAAATGGTGACAGTACAGTGCATGCACCCTTGATCATCAGCCACTGCGGGGGGAAAAAAAAAAAACAAGTTGACCTGAACCTGTCCTTGTGCCATACTCACACAGGTACTCATTGATGGCCCTCTGCTGCTTGTGCAGACGCTGCAGCATTGCTAATGTCGAATTCCAACTGGTGGGCATGTCACAGATCAGACAGTTTGTGGGAAGGTGAAATTCTCTTTGAATTTCTGCAAGGCGAACGCTTGCTGGGAATGACCGTCTGAAGTGGCTGCAGACTTTTCTGGCCTGGATGAGAAGCTCTGGCAGCCCTGGGAACTTGGTTAGGAAACGCTGTACCACCAGATTTAGGACGTGTGCTAGGCATGGTACATTCGTCAATTTACCCTTGCGGAGAGAAGGTTGCTGCCATTATCGTAGACGATCATTCCCAGCTGAAGCTGGCGTGGTGTTAACCATCTCTGCACCTGCCCCTGCAGAGCTGACAAAATTTCTGACCCGGTGTGGCTCCTGTCCCCTAAACAAACCAGCTCAAGCACAGTATGGCATCTTTTTGCTTGAGCCATTGCGTAGACCCTGTCAGGCGTCAGTTTAACTGCCACTTCGCCAGAGACAGAGAAGGAGGAGAAGGAGGAAGAGGTGGTGGTGGTGGAGCAGGCAGACCTCATACAAGCAGCTTTCTGGAGGCATGGTGGATGAACAAGCTCCAGCACAGAGCCCCGTCTTGGATCTCTCCCAGCTGCAATCAGAGTTACCCAGTGTGCTGTGAAGGAAATGTAACGACCCTGTCCATGCTTGCTGGACCACGTGTCTAAAGTGACATGCACCTTGCTACTGACTGCCTTTCCCAATGACTGGATAACATTGTCTTCCACGTGCTGGTATAGTGCTGGAATGGCCTTGCATGAAAAGTAATGGCGTTTTGGAACCTGCCACTGTGGTACAGCACATTCAGCAAATTCACGTAAGGGAACAGAGTCCACCAGCTGGAAAGGCAGCAGATGCAATGCCAGTAATTTTGCTAAACTGGCATTTAGACTCTGTGCTTGGGGATGGTTGGGACTATATTTTTTCTTTCGCTACAGCAGCTGCGGCAACGTAATCTGACTGTGTAAATCTTCAGCTACTGGGATGATGTCAAATTGTGAGGAAGGACCTGCTGGTACATCCATTACGGTAGCATCATCCCTGTTGGTGGAGGTTGTAGGCAATGACATGGCAGAACATACAGTGGTGGTAGAGACAGATGAGGAGGAGGAGGACCTATGCAAAGTTTTGCGCCAACGAGATGTGTGGCAGGTGTTGATATGTCGCCTCAAGCACGTGGTACCCAAGTGTAGGGTGTTTATACCATGCTTCAGCCTCCTCTGACATAGATTACAAATAGCAACGCTGGGGTCTGATGCACAGTTCTTAAAGAACTCCCAGACAGCAGATTTGCTGCATGTGTTCTTTGAGACAACAGCGCTCTGCATCGGAGCAGCTCTGACATGTGATGCCCTGGACTGGCTAGTGCTGCGGTTGGTCACATAGGATGTTGTGCCTCGTGTTTGCTGTGCCTCCTCCTCCTCCTCCTCCTCACTTGATTCCTCAGTTCGATCTGGCACCCAGGTGGAGTCAGTGACATCATCATCATCAATGTCATCTTCACCCCCTATCTCCTCGTCACTGGAGCCAACTTGGCAGTATGCTGCAGCTGCTGGGGCAACATGAGTGCCAGTTATTTGTGTGTCATCACTGGCACCCCCTTACTCTAGGTTGATTATACTCCCTTCCTCAACCTCAGAGATTGAATCAGAGCACTGTACTTGCTGTGCATCCTCAAGCAGCATGTCACTCTCATTGTAGTCAAACAATTCTGCTGACTCCTCCGTGTGTGATAGCGAGGCTACGGCAGGAGTAGCTGTGGACATGGAAGCTGCATTAGATGCTTTGGCAGCTGAGGTGGACTGTAAAGCACTAGAAGCCTGGCTGGCAGAGGACTCGGAGGATGAGGATGGTCTGGTTAGCCAATCCACCAAGTCCTCTGTATGTTGCTGCTGCGTAAGACGGCCAGCACCAGTTCGAAAGGACAAGCGTGCCCCTGCAGAGGATGCACCACATCCACCACGACCAGAGACACAGCCTCCCGACACAGGGGCTGCTTGCCCTCTTATCTGTGTCTCGGAGCATCTGCCTGTCCTTTTTGTTCTTTCAGACATGGTGAGTGATTTATAGATTAATATATACAGAACTCTGATTCAACTCTGGTATAAAGATTTAAAGAACTCTGGTATAACTCAGTGAGACACACTGATAGCTGGCAGCCAGTGACGAGACACAGATCACCTCAATTCACAAATGTTTTAAAGACATTAGTGAGCCCCAAAATACAGCGTGTTGCTGGTTGTGTGTCGAGACACAGATCACCTTAATTCACAAGCGTTTTAAAGAAATTAGTGACACACAAAATACTGCGTGGTACTGGTTGTGTGACAAGAGACAGATCACCTCAATTCACTAATGTTTTAAATAAATTAGTGGGCCCCAAAATACTGCGTGGTACTGGATGTGTGACGAGACACAGATCACCTTAATTCACAAGTGTTTTAAAGAAATTAGTGAGCCCCAAAATACAGCGTGGTACTGGTTGTGTGACGAGAAACAGATAATTCACAAGTGTTTTAAAGAAATGATTGAGCCTCAAAATACTGCATGGTACTGGTTGTGTGACAAGACACAGATCACCTTAATTCACAAATGTTTTAAAGAAATTAGTGAAACCAAAAATACTGCGTGGTACTGGTTGTGTGATGAGACACAGATCACCTTAATTCACAAATGTTTTAAAGAAATTAGTGAGCCCCAAAACACAGCGTGGTACTGGTTGTGTGACGAGACACAGATCAACTTAATTCACAAGTGTTTTAAAGAAATGAGTGAGCCCCAAAATTCTGCGTGGTACTGGATGTGTGACGAGACACAGATCACCTCAATTCACAAATGTTTTAAAGATATTAGTGAGCCCCAAAATACTGCGTGGTACTGGTTGTGTGACAAGAGACAGATCACCTCAATTCACAAATGTTTTAAAGAAATTAGTGAGTCCCAAAAAAACTTGCTGGCTGTGTGACGAGACACAGAAGATCACCTTAATTCACAAATGTTTTAAAGAAATTAGTGAGCCCCAAAAAGTTTTGCTGGCACAGTGACAAGACACACATCACATAAATTCCCTGATATTTGGTAGAAATAAGACCCAAAAAGATTTGCTGGCACAGTGACAAGACACACATCACATAAATTCCCTGATATTTGGTAGAAATGAGACCCAAAAAGATTTGCTGGCACAGTGACAAGACCCAGAAGATCACCTTAATTCACAAATGTTTTAAAGAAAGTTGTAAACCCCAAAAGAACTTGCTGGCACAGTGACAAGACACACATCACCTAAATTCCCTGATATTTGGTAGAAATGAGATCCCCAGACCCCCCCAGTAGCGTGGCAGACCGGCAGTAACAACACACAACTATCTCTTTTTAAATCTCCTCTGAAATGCGTGCAGAATCGGCGCGTGGAAATGTTATATAGTGTGCTGCGGGACTTAGCTCTGTGAGCCCATGATTGGACAAAATTTGCTCAATCAGGACTCTGAGCGGTGATTGGCATAGTGTTGAACCAGTCTTGCATCAGACCTGTGGTCAGGTGCAAGGCTGTAGCCAATTACGAGCTTCAGGCCAGTGGGAAAATGCATTGTGGTCCATTGTGGTCGAACATGCGGCGAACACCCGGAAATGTTCGGTGTTCGCGATCTACTCGAACAGACTAAGTTCGGGTCGAACTCCGAACCGTCCGAACCCGAACAGCTCATCCCTAATTACCACCTCTCCCTTAAAAAAAATACAGAAATATGAGCCCAAACGCAAAACCACTGTAAAATAAGCAAAGCGGTTAATGATAAGGTATTGTTATCATTGCAGTGATCAGGTAAACTAACCTTTTAAAAAATTAAATATTTGTGTAAATATTGTAGAAATGTGCTAATTTATAATCCACAGAATTTTAACATGTATTCAATAATGACCAGTATTCTGGCCGAACCACAAATGGTATAAGGCTGCACAAGTATGAGCACCCCCTATTAGCAGATGGATTGTGAACGAGCTGCTATGTTAGTAGTTAGTTATGTATGACACTATTTTGGAGCCGCTAGAAGAAACAAATAGTGGCACTGTTCTCCTACAGTAGGACTCCACAGATCTTTGAGTATCCTTGAAGTCTCCTCTTCTCCCAGGTTTCTCTCTCAGTTGGAATACCACTAGGCTCTGTCCTGGTTCCCTTCCTCTTTTCAATCTATACCACCTCTCTTGGTGCAGGAATTTCTTCATGTGGTTTCTAATATAACCTCAATGCTGATGACAATCAGATCTACCTTTCATTTCCTGTTCTGTCTCCCGCAGTGTTAGTGTCACCGCCTGCCTGTCTGCTGTCTCTGACCAGATGACAGCTCGTATCTTAAAACGTCTTGTGGTCCCTCTCTGAGCCTAAACCGCTTGCACCTGTCTCCCTTCAGGTGAATGGTGCCTCTCAAGCTCGCTCCCTCAGTGTCCTATTTGACTCTGATCTCTCCTTCACTCCTCACATATATTACTTAACCAAATCTTGTCACCTTCAACTGCATCCCAGCTCTTATTATTTCCCACCTTGTTTACTGTATCCTTTTTCTCATTGACTTTAAATGATACTGATAATACCTCTGCATGTCTATAACGAATGCTTCTGTCAAGCTCATGTACCTCACTTCCTGCAACTCTCACACCTCACCTCTTTACAATCCTTAATTAATGCTTCTGCCAACCAACCTTATCTACCTCACATCCCCCTCCTTTCACATCGCACCCATCTACAATCTATAAGGAACACCTGTCAGACTCACCCACCTCACATTCTGTACCTCTCACACCTCACTACTCTACAGTCTATAATTAATGCTTCTGCCAAATTAACTACCTCACATCCCCCACTTTTCAAACCTTACCCCTCCGCAATCTAATTAATGCCTCTGCCCGTCTCATCATCTTCACACACCTCACCACTCTACAATGAATGCCTCTGTGGGACTCATTTATCTCACTTCACGTACAGTTGTGTTCAAAATTATTCATCCCCGACTGAAATTGAGTGTTTTGGCCAGTTTGACATTGATTTTGATCATTCAGTCATCTTGCTTACAATTAAATCAAAGAGGCACGTGTAGGCTAGACAAATATAACATAACATTTATAATGAAATAACCACAAATGCCTTTTCTGTGCTCACATCATTATCAGTTTTATTCAACCCCCAAGTGACATTCAATCTTAGTACTTAGTACAACATCCTTTTACAGTTATAACAGCTTTTAAACGTGAAGCATAGCTTGACACAAGTGTCTTGCAGCGATCTACGGGTATCTTCGCCCATTCGTCATGGGCAAAAGCCTCCAGTTCAGTCACATTCTTAGGCTTGCGCACTGCAACTGCTTTCTTTAAGTCCCACCAGAGGTTCTCAATCGGATTTAAGTCAGGTGACTGCGATGGCCACTCCAAAATGTTCCATCCTTTAATCTGCAACCATGCTCTAGTGGACTTGGAGGTATGCTTGGGATCATTGTCCTATTGAAAGGTCCAACATCTCCCAAGCCTCACGTTTGTGACGGACTGCATCACAATGTCATCCAATATCTCCTGGTACTGAAGAGAATTCATGGTACCTTGCACACGCTGAAGCTTCCCTGTACCTGCAGAAGCAAAACAGCCCCAAAGCATGATTGACCCACCGCCATGCTTCACAGTAGGCAAGGTGTTCTTTTCTTCATAGGCCTTGTTCTTCCTCCTCCAAACATAGCGTTGATCCATGGGCCCAAACAGTTCTAATTTTGTTTCATCAGTCCACAGAACACTATCCCAAAACTTCTGTGGTTTGTCCACATGACTTTTGGCATACTGCAGTCGACTCTTCTTATTCTTTGGAGACAGCAAGGGGGTGTGCCTGGGAGTTTACGCAGTGTGCGCCGTATTGTCTGAGCTGAAACTTCAGTACCCACATCTGAAAAATCTTTTCTCAGTTCCTCAGCAGTCACACGGGGACTTTTCTTCACTCTACGCTTCAGGTAGCGCACAGCAGTCGAAGTCAGCATCTTCTTTCTGCCACGACCAGGTAGCGTTTCAACAGTGCCCTTTGCCTTGAATTTGCGAATGATGCTTCCTATGGTCTCTCTTGGTATGTTTAACATCTTTGCAATCTTCTTATAGCCATTGCCCTTCCTGTGAAGAGAAATCACCTCTTCTCTTGTCTTCCTGGACCATTCTCTTGACTTCACCATGTTTGTAACCACACCAGTAAATGTCTAGAAGTAGGCTTGTGCACCGATTTTTTTTTTTTTTTTTTTTTTTTTTTTTTTTTCGGTTTGATTCGGTTCGATTTTTTTGGATTTTTAAACTTTTCGATTCGGCTCGTTTTCGACCGATTTCGGTTTCGATTCGGTTCGGCCTGTTTTTCGGGTACATTTTCTTTTCGGAATTTCGACCATTTTTCGTATTTTCGTGTCACTGTGCTCGGTTTTTGTATCGATTTTTCATTTTTCGGAATTGCACATTTTTCGGAATATCGACCATTTTTCGTATTTTTCGTGTCATGTTGCCCGTTTTTTGTATCGATTTTTCGTTTTTTTGGAAAAATTTTAGTTTTTCAGAAAATTTTAGTTTTTCGGAACATCTGTTCTCCTCGTTTGACACATTTCAAGTCCATTCGAAAAATCCGAAAATATTTTGTTTCGGCTCGGAAAACATTTTGGATCTGAAATTTTCGGATCTAAAATTTTTCGGAAATTCGGCCGCATCCGAAAACACGAATCGGGAAATTTCGTGAAAATTCCGAAAATCCGAAACCCGAAACGCACATCCCTATCTAGAAGGAGCTGAGTATCACAGTCATTTTAAAGCTGCCTAATTGGTGCTTATTATGCTTTATTGCTGCTCCGTGACTTCCACAGGTGTTTTCAATACCTGATTGAAAACACTTGAATGAACCTCGTTTCTTCAGAGTGGTAGTCTTTAAGGGGTTGAATAATGGTGTCAATGAAGAATTCACAAAAGAAACATTTACTACTGTATTACAAAACCAATTGATGTCATTTTAGTTGCATATGGTTCTTTAAAAAGTCCTTGTAGGATTTCATTCTGAATACAATTACAGATGTCACTAAATTCCCTAAAACCCTTTACAGCATTGGGGGTTGAATAATTTTGAACACAACTGTATCTCTCACACCTCATTCCTCTACAGCAGTGTTTCCCAAATGTCCTCAGGACCCCCAACCAGGCCAGATTTTGCAGATCACCTTGGGGAAATACAGACTGAATCCTGCAATCACTGAGCAGCAAATCATATCACCTGTGCTGTGTTAATTATCCTGATGGGAGCTTTCTATTAAGGCTTCCCTGTCTATCCTGGCCTCTTAATGGTTATGCTCTATACTAGTTGGGTATTCTAGGCGGCTCGAACCGCTGAGGTTAGCTACAAGGACCCAATCCTTCTCTGTTGTACCCTCATCTATAATTTATGCAAGAGCTTTGACTGTTGACTCCTCCTACTTACACTCACTTTTTTACTTTTGCGTTGGTTTCCTTTTAATCATAATTTTTCAATAAAATTGTTTTTATCTCTTCTACCAGTAATTGTTGCCTGTTTTATACAGGTTTTTTGTCATCTACCTCACATCCTGTACCTCTCACACCTTACTCCTCTACAGTCTATAATGAGACCCTATGCCAGAATCATCTACCTCACATCCCATACCTCTAACACCTCACCCTTCTACAGTCTATAATGAATGCCTCTGCCAGACTCATCTACCTCACATCATTTACCTCTCACACCTCACCCCTCTACAGTCTATAATGAATGCCTCTGCCAGACTCATCTACCTCACATCCCATACCTCTAACACCTCACCCTTCTACAGTCTATAATGAATGCCTCTGCCAGACTCATCTACCTCACATCCCATACCTCTAACACCTCACCCTTCTACAGTCTATAATGAATGCCTCTGCCAGACTCATCTACCTCACATCATTTACCTCTCACACCTCACCCCTCTACAGTCTATAATGAATGCCTCTGCCAGACTCAACTACCTCACATCCTGTTCCTCACACCTCATCCCTCCATAGTCTATAATGAACCCCTATACCAGAATCCTCTATCTCACATCCCGCACCTCTCACACCTCACCCCTTTACAGTCTATAATGAATGCCTCTGCCAGAATCATCTACCTCACATCATTTACCTCTCACACCTCACCCCTCTACAGTCTATAATGAATGCCTCTGCCAGACTCATCTACCTCGCATCCCATACCTCTCAGACCTCACCCCTCTACAGTCTATAATGAATGCCTGTGCCAGACTCGCTACCTCACATACCATAGCACTTACACCACACACTTTTACAGTCTATAATGAATGCCTCTGCCAGACTCATTTACCTCACATCCTGCACCTCTCACACCTCACCCCTCTACAATCTATAATGAATGCCTCTGCCAGAATCATCTACCTCACATCCCATACCTCACACTCCTCACCCCTTTACAGTCTATAACGAATGCCTCTGCTAGACTCATCTACCTCACATCCTGTACCTCTCACACCTCACCCCTCTACAGTCTATAATGAATGCCTCTGCCAGACTCATCTACCTCACATCCTGTAACTCTCACACCTCACCCCTCTACAGTCTATAATGAATGCCTCTGCCAGACTCATCTTCCTCACATCCTGTACCTCTCACACAAAAGATGTGTTGTGCAGAGAATCAAATAAAGTCACATTTTAGCACGACACCGTCTAAAAATGTTACCATCCATTACTGATCTTTTTTTTTAGTTTTTTTTAATATCCAAATAAATAATTGGAGGTGTTTTATGTTTACGCTTGAATCTGACACTGGAGATAAGAATAATGTAGGAAGAATTATTGCCATGAAATGGCCATGAAGTGCAGCCTTCGTTGGGCAGAAAGCAGTTTGTAGAATTAAAAATCTGTTTTCTACCCGCAGGGATGATGTGAAATCCCAGAGTTCTAACACCCCATCAAGGAGTCAAGCGAACCCCACAAATGGTAAAAAAACATATGTATCTCACATCTGCTTCCAAATAATCTCTTAATAACAACTGTTGGAAATAAAAACAAATTAAAACATAAAATTCGAGTTTATTTTTCCAGTCTAATCAGGAAATATCAATTTAATTCTAAATTTCTGTCTTTCATAACAGAACCAACCTATGAAAGTGTCACCGACATGCAGACCGAACAAGCAGTGAGTACAATGAATTATTCTTTCAGCTTTGGAAGATGCAGTTAAACGGAGTCTTGAGGGATAGTGAATAAAGGAGATTATTAACCCCTTCACTATTGTTAGAGTATTCTTAATACATGTTAAGGTTAAAGAGAGCTGAATTGGCCACCGAATTGCATCAAACAATGAATTTCCCCGTAAGGTGCAATTTCGTGGCAATTCGACTAATCAAAAAGCTGGCAATACATCAAGTATTGGCGATGTGCTAGTGAAATATCATGCAATTTGTCTGCCTTGGGCGGCAGTGAAAATGTCCCATAGAGAAGTAATGGTTAATCTATTCAGAGAACGCCGAACAGCTCCGAAATGTTAGTGAAATGCCCTGATTTTCTGTGTTTTCGTTCAACATGTTTAAGCAGGATAATCCCATAGGATTCAATGCAAAAAAAAATGGCCTGTTTTTATTCAAACATCTATTTTCATTTGCAGCAAAAAGGTCTTTTTATCATTCTTTAGAATATTTCGTAATTTTTCTGGATTTTTTCCACCAAATTTTTGATTCAGATTTTTTCTTTATGGCGTTTCTTTATTTTATTCTGTAAGAGATCTTTTTATTATTTTTTTCATATTACCTTTTTTTTATTTCCATGCATTTTTATGTTTTCAAACGCCTTTTAAAAATAGTTTTTTTTTTTTTTTACCCCAGTTCGGCAACTGATCAGCTTTTTTCATCAGCTGATCATCGGCATTTGGCGAATTGAAGGCTGCGTTTGGCGCTTTGTCAGCTGCATTCGTCGGGTCGTCGCCGGGTTAATTGGCAGGTTTCGGCAGATTCCTTTTGACCACAGGGTCGGCAAATTGAGCTCCCCGAACAAGAGCGCACAGAAATTTCCTTGCTCTCTGAATAACCCCCATAGTCTCTTGCAGGAGACCTACAACATGTAAACACAGTCTGGTATCTTTCTGGAATAATGCAAGTGAATTTAATTTATTGCAAGGATAATTAATTTGAATATGGCATATGGCCTCCTGAACAAGCTCCCAACGTTGCAAGATACCAGACATTGCAGCCCATGTGCTGCAGCTGAGGGAAGTCTCTCGGACACAAGCTGCCGTAGCATTATCTGACCAGCAGGCGGAGCTCTGTGCCAGTCTAAACGTGATTACTGTAGCTCACCGGTGTCAAACTCCAGCCCCCAGATGTTGATTGCCTACAAAATCCAGAATTCTTTGAGTGCAATAAATGGCTACAGAATCATGGGAATTATAGTTCACTTTTTTTTTTGGGGGGGCCAGGGTTTCATAGCCATGCTGTAGCTTATTGCACTGTATATCTGTACGTATGTGGCTGCATACATTTTTTCCCTTTAGGTAAGGTAACTGATTTGTCATAAACCCACTGTGTCCTAGCAGTGGTTTCATGGAAGAACCACTTGATATTGAAGGGTTTAATCAAATATGAAACTGTAGGGAATGGGTAAGGGAGTAGTTAAACTTTTCCATTGATAATTGGTATTCGGTGTTGACATTGCACTGCTGTATAAATGAAGGTTGGGATATAAAGACCTCTGTCATCGTGTTCATTATAAAACAAAGAAACATAACAACAAAAGTCCTCCATAACCCTCCTCATCCTCCTCTTCTAAGATGGTTTTTCAGAAGTACATAAAGTTACGGTACCGGGAGGCAGGCGGGCTTAGAAGCCTCGGGGCTGCATAACACACCCCGCAGCTTCCTGGTCCTCCTCCGGCCCGCCTCCCTAACCAGCAGGCTGCAAAGGGACTGCCAGAGTTCAGTAATGGCGATCGGCTGCTAGGAAGGGAGGCAGCCCGTACGTATGTAAGAAAGCAGTGGGGCTATGCCACCATGTAGTGTATAGACCCATCTGCCGTGAGGACAGCATAGTCCACCCCGTGGCATTAAGGGGTTAAAGAATGATACACTGCGTCCATACCCTAGTATGAAAGGTTATTTATTTTAATAGTATATTCCCAGTTTCCCTGCACTTTAGTTCTTCCTATGTTCTTTTTAAGAGAATGCAAGTCAAATTTTTAAACTGGTTTTTGGTCTTGGCCGCCGATAGCTATATAAATAAATAACTAAAAGAGACTTTTTGCTGCAAATGAAAAGAATAAACGGCTGAATAAATATTTAATAAAAATTCTTATTTTATACGGGGAATTATTTTTACATTGAAACCTATCAAACGAAACCACCGAAAATCTGGGCATTTCACTGACATTTCTCTGCTGTTCGGTGTCTGAATAGATTAACCATTGCTTCTCTATGGGGAATTTCATTGCCGCCAAACGGCACCATGGTGCTGTCCATGACCTGTGGTGCTGAATACAACAGATTCAGCACCACAGGCCAAAGTGAAACGGTATAACAAATCAATTTGTGAACACAAAATCAATTAGTTATATACAGTTTCGTTTTCGTTCCGTTCCAGACTAAATCAATTTGTTATTTCGGAAGTGCTTCTGAAATAAGAATCAATATAATTGGGCCCAAATTGCAATTCGGAACAAAATGAAACGCACATACTGTATCTTGTGTTATAGACCATGATATGAGAATAACAAGTGCTCTTGGAATGTCTTGTCCTTCTCCAGCTGCCCACAAATTAGCACCTCCATTATAAAGTATACAGAGTATAGGAAGCATTGATTTACAGCGAGCTGGCACCACAGCTGAGCTGCAGAGGAAGATTGTATCTCAACTGGAATAGGCCCATTATGGGCCATATTACATACTTGGTGCTAACTTAACCAGAGCTGTCGTAAACTTCCCAGAGCCATTATAGCCTATGGAGGTTTTAAGTTTACAACAGCTCTGGTTTTAGTAGACACCAACATTGTAATACTGCCCCTATATCTTTTACCTCTCATTCCTACTCACTTCTTCTACCCTATACACCACATCCTGAATTCACTCTCATGCACGCTTGTTAATTGCTGCTCCCTTTCATCCAGCAGGAGCCTGGCGGAGGGATAGTCTATGCTGAATTAAATATGAATTCTCTGAATAATGAAAGTATAAAAAGGACAGGAACGGACCAGACTCCGGGTGAAGCACAAGTTGTCTATGCTGCTGTCAAACCCGCAAAAATGTCATCGATATATCCCCAATGGAAAAACCAATGACTTGGACTATAACGGAGAAACGTAGTCATCATTTTATAGAAGCAGCAAATCTTCAATTCTACTTTGCTCTCTTTTTCTTTCTTTTTCTCTTTTTTGCTATTTTGGGAAAGTAGCTCGCTTTTTACAGACTCTTGCATGTGACGGCACCTTAAAATGTACACTATTGAAATGCATAAGCCTTTAGCGGCCATACTGTGTGTGTGGTAACGCTTTGGCCTGAGCATCCTTTGTAGAGGAGCTAGCTGTGAGTATGCGTCTATCAAGCACATCATTATAAAAAGTAGGGATGTGCGTTTCGGGTTTCGGAATTTCACGAAATTTCCTGATTCGTGTTTTCGGATGCGGCCGAATTTCCGAAAATTTTTAGATCCGAAAATGTCAGACCCGAAACGTTTTCTGAGCCGAAACAAAATATTTTCGGATTTTTCGAATGGACTTGAAATGTGTCAAACGAGGAGAACAGACGTTCCGAAAAAATGAAAATTTTCCGAAAAACGAAAATTTTCCGAAAAACGAAAATTTTCGAAAAAACAAAAAGTCGATACAAAGTGGCACGAAAAAATACGAAAAATGGCCGATATTCCGAAAAATGTACAATTCCGAAAAACGAAAATTTCCGAAATCACGAAAAGTCGATACAAAAACCGAGCACAGTGACACGAAAATATGAAAAATGGTCGAAATTCCGAAAAAAAATGTACCCGAAAAACGAGCCGAACCGAATCCGAAATCGGTCGAAACGAGCCGAATCGAAAAGTTTAAAAATCCGAAAAATCGAATCGAACCGAAAAAAAAAAAAAATTGGTGCACAAGCCTAATAAAAAGTGTTTTCAGAGAAGAAGACCGTGAAGGTTTTCACCAAATCCAATATGGCACTCAAAACACACAGGGATGTCACACCTGACTGACAAATCTTCACAACGAGAGCCACCAGTCCAAGGAGAGACCACCTTCACTGCGATCAACAAGATTTAAAGAAGGCTTGGGCAAACAGCATCAAGCTCAGGACGATATAGGACAATGTGAAGCCATGTTTGGCTTCCTAAGAGCCGATCTTAATCCTAACAGTTACTACATATACATACACAAACCCACCTTGCATACTACACAAATTGACTCTCAAGAGTGCTGGTGTCGTGACACTTTGGATACCAAAGAACTAGCAATGAGTCCAGATGTGAGAGTCTTGTCACATGACCGAAAAGTATGACATGACCATGGTGACATCGCATGCCCACCGTATCCCCAACTCTACAACTCTAGACAAGCTTTATCCACAGCTTAATTGCCAATTTCCAAAATAAACTTACGTTTTCAGATCGGTGCATG